>CM061919.1:38681953-38770942 GCA_031002005.1 Vandiemenella viatica
TGAAACATATTAAAACAATCAGAATTAATACATAATAATTTGCAACCATTACAAAATGGTCAGAAATGGAAATTAAAGATACTTAAACACAAAATTATCCTCATAAATCATTTTAAACTGTAGCAAATTGTCCTTTAGACATCTTAACTAGCATTAATACTTGGAATTACAAACATTTAAACAATTCTCTTGCAAAGTTCTGTCCTGAAACATATTAAATGACCTCTAAATAATTTCTTTTCATAAAACAATGTCTATATACATTGACTTACAGTAAATTGCAATACAAACATACAAGATCATATTCAACCAAACTATAGCTTACTACAAATGCTTCACAAAATACAATTCCATTTAAATTTAGGTTTGAGGGCTGTTACAAGCCCTTTCGAATTACCTTTTATGTGTCCCATTTTCAAGCAATTATTTATTGTTCGGTTCATCAAATTGTCTGTCAAATGAAATATATGATTTTTTTGTTTGTAGAAAAATTATGTGATGATTATCATATTTGTCAACTCTCTCAAACAGTTATTTAGCGAAAACAATAGACTTCAGAATTTATCACACAGTGAAACCTGAAATTTTCATGGAAATTTGAAAGAGTCTGGTGGTGGGATCCGTTAAAGCTACTGTCAGGCATTCACTAGGACTTCGATTCCTGAAATCACTCTAGACAAAATGAAATGGATGCTTCAAGAGGCTATGAATAAATTCATTCCAGTGCCTTTTTCCACCTTCACTGACGTCGGTCAGTCACATAGCCATAAGAAAATGAAATGAAATTTGGTGATAATTTTTTTTTAAGAAAATAGATGTTGCTTGCAACATTTTACAAATTTCTTACTGAAAAAATGTAATGCACAAGATTTTATGACAGAGATTGAGAAGCTTTTATATCATCTTAGTGTGTTGGCGGCGTTGCATCTAATCTTTCGAGTGTTGCATCTTCAGTTGGATGTGCAAATATTAAGATTCATACAAGATTCACACTGATGCTGGCTTAGAAGACGAAAATAAAGTTTTCGTTCGAATTGGTTCGACTCATTTATTTAATGTAAAAAAAAAAAAAAAAATTGGATATCAGTCCAGGCGAATGACTACTGCGGGAAATAGGAATAAAATGACGACCCACCGTTAACTCCAGAAATTGTGGAATGTCTGTCGATAGTTGTGAAATGTATCAGTGTATATCGTAGTGTGCAGAAAATCGTATGCTACAATAAAGTGACAGCATCTTGGAAAATTCTTGCTCCACCTTAGGTTTCAGATTTTTTTACCATGAATTTTTACTATTTCCGAGGATTATTATGATAACATCTAGTCGTGGTACTAGTCAGAACATCCTAGGGTTGAAGCGAAGTGACTACAATTATACTGCAGTAAGGGTAATCGAGCCTGCGACCTCCGGAATCCAGAACTTCTTCTTAAGTCCCTTCTCCTTTAGGATGTTAGCGGTCCACATAGCTACCTCTGGGCGCAATTTTTGTAACATGGAAATAATCTTCTGACGTGCAGTTGTACCATCTCCGAATGTCCTTCAGCCACGAAATCCTTCTCCTTCCAACAGATCTTTTCCCCTGTCTCTTCCCTTCAATGATGAGTTGCAGTAGCTAGTACCTTTCGCCTCGCATAATGTGTCCTAGATATTGTGTTTTACTTTGCTTTATAGTGGGGAGCAGTTGTTTATTTTTCTCTATCCGATTAAGTACTTCTTCGTTTGAGATTTCCAGCACTTCAAGATATGTGTAAGGGACGACGATACAAATACATTTCGAAAGCTCCATTCTTCTTCCAGGAACAGCTTTCACACCATAAAGAAAAAGAAATGGAGAACACATAGCAGCGAATCATTCCCATTCTCAATTGTAGATTGAGATCCGATCTTATGAAATAAATTTCATGCTAATAAATTGTCTCCTGGACTGTTCTATTCTCGATTTTATTTCTTTCTTGCAATCTTACTGCTCATCCATCACAGTGCCTAAGTATCTGAGTGTGCATACTTGCTCGGTCTTATTGGCTTTTATTGATAGGGTTACCTGGATTTTTCTCTTACAGAAAACTACAACCCTGTTCTTGGACGGATTGACAATCAGACCAAACTCTTCACTGTGCTGGATTAAATTGTTCCTCTCCTGGTTCTATTGACTAAGTTCTCTGCAACCCTTTTAATAATATTTAAGGGTCCGTTTAATGACACTGAAACATCTGTAGAGCAACGATTTGGTAGAAATCAAATGCTGCAATCAAGTGACAGCATCTTGACAAATTCTTGCTCCACCTTAGGTTTCGGATTTTTTTACCATGAATATTTACTATTTCTGACGATTATTATGATAACATCACTTCGTGGCACTAGTCATTACATCCACGGATTGAGGCGAAGTTACTACAATTATATAGGTAAATCGAGCCCACGCCCTCCAAAATGCACGAATTCTTCTTCTTAAGTCGCCTTCTCCTACTGGATGTTGGCCGATCCACATATCTAACTCTGGGCGTGACATTGCAGCATGGAGTAAAAAACTCTAAACGCACAACTCTCTATGCTTCTTTCAGATCCACCTGATTTCGGCAATTTTCTTAAATTCGAGACTGTTGGTGTAATATTAAAATGAAAACTTTGTGTCGCCCTACACTTTTCGCTGTCAAACAATTGATCAAACCATCCAGGCCCCAGGCTAGTCTCAAACCGGTGACCCTTGCAACGCAAAGCATGCACGCCACCCTTGCACAGTCGAGGTTTCTTAATATATGGAAGTCGAAACCCTTCAGCCCGATTGCAAGGCTTCAATAAAGATAAACAGTAAAAGAATCAACCTTTTTAGAGCCCAATAAAAGATAATTCATGAGCGGTCCCAAACACATACCCCGATTTCAACGTCCTGTGATGAGCTGTGGATGTCCTCCACATTTCGTCTATTCGTGGTTTCACCGTACTTCAAACACATTCCATAGATGCTCGCTACAGTAGCATGCGAACAGTCGACCAGCCTCGCCATTTCCGAAATGCTCGTTTCCAGTTGCCGCACCCATAAACCGATGACTCTTTTATTGCCGTGGTCTGACACAATATAACAACCCACAGTTCACCTAAGTTGACCTATCCGAACCTGAACTTACTCTAACCTACTATAACAAGCAATTTAACATCCTGAATTAACCAGATTTTAACGAAAATCTACGAGAGGCAAATCAGCTGCTGCAGGCCTCCATAAAAGTCGGAGAAATCAAACATTCCTCCATGGCAATGTAATACAATAAGGCTGAAGTCTCGCCACTCTGTAAAGCTGCTAGGAGTTTAACATACAACTCCTTCAAACCTACAGATAGTAATAGCGGGGTAGAAACTAAGTCATCATGGGGAGCCGAACATTCAGCACAGATGTTCCACCATACACTCAAAATATGTCATACTATCGAAGCGAAAAATTCTGGCTTTATAGGATCACTCCACTGTTATATATAAATTTTGCGTGGTATTGCTGAGATGCCATTTTGAACACATTGGCGATTAACTGAATGTAGGTATATATATATAAATGCGTGGTACACTATGATGGACAGCTATTCTGATTTCCACGTTAAACTGCAGGTCCAATCATGACAAGGGATGAGTGGATGGCACTATAGATTTGTTTGATTTCTATTCTCTATACCACTCGAAGATGTAAGTTTTGATAGTAGTAATGTGCTCCTACTTATTTCACTTAACTTATCGTAAACATTCACATAAGATAGCAACCCTTTATGAAACTGTTCATTCCGATAGCCTACATTAAACAAGAACATGAGATTTCTCAAGTTTAACATCAGCGTATTTTCAGAATGAATGAATAAATGCGATTTTAAAACACCTGGCGAAAGTTATCTTTAACAGATGGGTGCAGATAAAGAAACTAATGGAGGTCTACGGGGTTTGTTTTTTTTTTTTTCCTGGGTGCTCGACCTGTATAATACATGCGGCTCACGAGGAGGGTCAGGGTGGCTGCTTGGAATATATGAGATTCGCTCGAGTGGGGCGAGTATCGTAGTCACCGTATTCAACATCACGCAAAGTTAAAACTAGTATCTTCGAAATGGCTCGATAGATTCTCGTGCAGTAAGTTTCTCTGTATTTGGCAGAAAATTTACCTGTACTTTGATATGACGCAACAATAGTTAAAGATTAAATCTTGGTTTACATGTTTTAGAACTTCGAACCCACGACCACCAGACTTAGAGGAAAAGGTGAATATTAGACTGAATTTCAATCATAATCAATTGAATTAAGTACAAAATCGTGATTGATGAATATATTTGGAAGAAATCGATGAATTTGTGAATAATTAATATTTTAAGTATAGAAAAAATGGCCATGTAATTGAGAAATTTTTATGCGCGGCGCATACACTCCAGACCTATCTCTGCAAGTTGTTGTCTAGACGCCCAGGTGGATAATTAGCAGAAATGGTGCCTAGGGTCGCACTGCCAGAAATTATTACGTAACCCACGGGGCGGCTCCTTTGGGAGGAAAAAAGAAAAATACTACAGGCGCAACTTCTTTGAGTGTAAGAGGTGGCGTCGGTCTCATTAGCATATTATTATTCACTCCATTAAGATGATTTACGACTTGAGCTCACACCAGCCTCCATAAGACGACCCCTCAGTCAGGTTAAGAAGTGGAGCGTGGCACCGGTCTCATTTGCATATTATTCTCATTAGCATATAATTTATGACACAATTAAGACGATTCAATACCAGGTGGCGACCCCTTTTGATTGGGGTTCTGCTGTGACGTGGGTGGTCCCGATGATTAATGGCCTTTTCACAACTTTTTAACAGCTTGATGATTTATGATCTGAGCTCACTCGCCGTTCCATAAGAATACATGGGAAAAACGTGAGCTCACTAGCCCTTGTCACACTACTGCCAATTCTTCCAGATTATTTTCATCCAAGAAAGTATGATGTATCTATTCCTTTTGAGCTTGCATAGTAGGGGAAATATAACATTATATCTTGAAAATATCTTTATTTCATTAAATATTGTACTCCAGGCATAAAATTACTTGCGGTAAACAAGAAGCAGAGATTATATTCTGTATCATGGATAAAAGAGTGGGAGAGCCAATATCACAATGTAGGGATTTAGGTTCTTTATTTGCCAGAAAGGATCTTGAAAAGTTCAAGAATAATGACGCACATCTAGGATCTTAAAACAAATCAGACAGAAAAGTCAGAATCCTATCAGACTGACGACTCATCACTTGGTGAGCATGTAGAAAAAGTGGTCTGGGGTGATGGGTGTATGGACTGGGGATGTAAATATGTGTTTTTTGATGGTGTTTACATGCCAGACAGCCTCATTTTAACGTAACTGTGAGACATGCTAACACTGAGTTGGAAGCAGCACTGTTGATCGTTTTAAAATCTCATATGTATACAGTTCCGTTTAGTGTAATTGGAAGATGCAGCTTCACTGGGCATGTCCTACTCCTGACCCTGAAGGGAAAGGTTAGATTAAATCAAGAAACTGTAGAAAAGCTAGGGGGAGACACCATCCAGCTTCTTAGAATTTTGATGCAATTGAAAACAGGACATTAGGGAATTCATTAAGAATTAGCATTGATGCGCTTTAAACATAATGCTGTATCAACGTTAAGTGAGTGATGAAGTGGCAATAAGTTTTTACTGTTTCTAGTTGTTTATTACATCTTGAATACTTGCAACAAGTTTCAAATCTACTGTACGTTTTAAAATGAGGGGAAAAAATGTGCTGAAAACGGATTCGCGAGTCAAAGTATGAGACCAGTTTAAGTGCTTACTGTGTTTGCGCACTTACAATTGAACCTCAGACAGGAAACGAATGTAAGCAAGCAACTTGATTGTAATGCCTATACAAAGAGCTGAGATAAAGAACTGATTGAAACTAATCGAGATATTGGTGGAGGAAAAAAACTTGAGAATCGCTGAGTGCCGTGTACCTGCACTGCAGCATCGCCCAGAAGACAGCGGAGTTCCTGGCCAGTGTGTGTGGGGTGGAGTTGGCGGCCAGATAGGCTCCCTGGCCAGTCCAGAGGAGAGCGGCTCCGGCACCCACCAGCGCTGAGGCGGCGTACAGCAGCCACGTCGTCTCCGCGAAGAACGACGCGATGAACAATCTGCGGTAGACATGAGAAAAGGCTCAGCCAACATTTCAACCTCGCTAGCCACTAGCTCCAGAGATAATTCTTGCTAGATATCGCTAGTCCAAGTGTCGTCATCTTTGGATGCTGGCCGGTCTATTGGAGATGCAACCAAGTGAACTTAATTTTGAACAATACACAATATTTTTATTGCTTTCCGTGCTCGACCTTATACTTAACATCAGACAGTTTCATTTTGATGGTACCACGCCACTTGTTATAATTTGACATTAACTGAGGAAGTAGTTCAATCCACCAATGTGAACCACGTCTGCTTTATTACTAGTATTGATTAATCGTTCAACTGCTTTAAGGTGAGCATATGAGGAGTAGTGATTAATATTCACAAACTCTGGAGAATTTGGTAACTTGGTAACATCATGGTGCTGATGGCGCTGGTCACTGCAGGCGTGACGTCGACCACGTCTTGCCATGTTGATTCGCCGAGAAACACGGCATAACAGGAACAGCATAGTTGTAAAACCATACAATTTTCGCTCCAGAGACTGTTTGGGACGAGACGGTGTGACCGCCAAGTGAGACACTCGTTTTCAGATGCTAACTATTATTGAAAATGCTACCAATTGTTTAGACCATCTGTCTGAGTACATCTCATTCTTCATAATACGTACTATAAACTCACGCCTACATATTATGTAGGCGTGACTTTATAGTACGCAACTTTCTCCTGTACAACTACCGGATTAAATTCCTGTTTTGGCGCTATACATACAGTAAGCCTCTTGGTGTCACTGCTGTTTAACTTGTAGCATATTGAAAACAGGAGCACTTCACTAGCCATTTTTTTCTTCCGCGAACTACACTAGTTTGAGAGTTGGCCTGAAATTGAGGGTGAGCTGAATGTTGTAACTGCATTTATACCTCTTCTTGAATCAAAGATATATTTTTTACTGCACTGGTAGTGGAAACGCATTCATTACCTTTTTTCATAATGGCGTGCTAGGAATCTTGTAGAAACTTGTCTGATACGATGAAGGCTATGACGTCACACGCATGATGTCGTAAATAACTGGCCTGCATTCATAATATTGCGTGCTGGGGATCCTGTTGAAATCTGTCAACGTTAGCCTGGGGTAATGATATCAATGGGATTCTTGGACGCCTGGGACGTGGAGCTAGGGAGAGACAAAAATGCACACCAGTGGTCTAACGGTTTTCCATTGCCCGTGGCCTCACATTGGCTACACTCCTGCAAGTCGTCCATTGGGCTATACATCATGACAATTTCCACTGCTCATGGGCCACCTTTGGTCTCCAAGAGAAACAGAGACAGAAAATGCACCTGCGGCTGAGATTTTCCATTGTCGGTGGCCACACATTGGCGCCAAATTTTCCAATTGCCCGCCAGTGACGCCACACGACCTTGGCCACCATTGGTCTATTCGAATCGCCTGCGCCAGTGACGTCACAGACTACCTAGACCTCCGATTCGATGAGCCCTTTGTATTTTCAGAAACTATACAAATTCATCCTCCTCCAACTACTTACATCGAATTCTTTCTGCAGTAAACTGTTATTGAAATAGTCCCCGTCATATAGTTTCTCTATGTTTTCCGTGAATCGGTTACACCATATGTTCTTTACCTAGGACCATTACCTTATCTACTCTTTCGCACTTTTCGTGCGGCTAGTTTTATTGTACTATCTTGCATATTCTGGTTAATTTTTTTCTAAAACGACTGTGCTACTCTCTTCCTGCATCATCCTAAGCACTTTTGTTACTTCTCCTCTGATCCAAAACTCCAAAGTATCTCTTATTATCCAAGGAATGCGGGGGGGGGGAGGGGGGATTTCTTCCTAATGCTTAATGTTTCTTTACCAGCTTGGAATATTTCTCTCGTCGGTTAATTCCATTCTTCTTAGACAAGCTCCTTTCAGAATAATTTCTTAGACCCACGTCTACAATCTCTGCAAATTTTTTCTCTAATGTTAGATTGTTTCAAATTGTTCACGTCCAGTTTGTTATGCCTGGGTTTCTTCCTTATTCTCTGGAATTTCACCTACATAATCATTCGATTGTGGGCAGATCTATGTCAGCTTCTGGAAGTTCTCAATCAAGAACTTAATTCCTGAATCTCTTTTTGATTAGGATATAATCTAGCTAATATATACCCATATCTCCGGGAAGTTTCAAGTTATATATCTTTCTTGCATGATTCTTAAATAGTGTGTTCGCAACAATGAGTTTATATTTTTCATAAAATTCTATTAACCTGTTTCCTAACTCATTTCTTTCTCCTAGACCAAAACTTCTTATAATATGCCGTTCTTTTCCTTCCCCCCCCCCCCCCCCCACCACATTCCAATCGCCCATTATTATCAGATTTTCGTGCCCCTGTACGTATTGAATTAATTCTTCAATTTCATCATACATTTTCTTCATTTCTTTTTCATCTTCCAGTGGCGTCATCGTATACATTTTTATTAACGTGTTTAGAGCAGTGTTAGTTTCGACCCTCATCAAAATAGTACTGTCACAAATGTTGATAAAAATGCACCCACTTCGTTACTGTGTTGTTCACTGTGAATTCTACGCTGGCAGCATTTAAGCCAATTATTTTGTATTTTCCAGACCAGAAATCCGGTGCGTCCTTCCACTTAATCTCACAAATTCCAAAAATATCCAATGTAAGTGGTTTCATCTTCATTTTTTTATGTTTTCTAATCTATCTGTCTAATCAGTCATCTAATATAGAATGTTACTTTCTATTCTGATAATTCCTCCCTGAACGGTACCCACCCGCAAATCCGATTGTGGATTATCTTATCTTCGGAATTTTTTATCCAGGATTCGTGTGAGGATTACATGGGCTCGGTATACCCTTTGGGTCTTCAAACCATTGGTTTCCCGTTGTATTCTACGTCTCCAAGCCGTTGATCATTTCTGATTTACCGTGAATGGTGACTGAGCGGTAACTCTCTGGTCTTGCATTCGGACGACGTGGTTTCAAAACCCCGTCCGAGCACCCGATTTTGTATTTTCCATATTTCCCCAAATCACTCCAGGAGAATGGCGGGGTGGTTTTTTCAGAAAGCTTTGACCGTTGCCTTGAACCGTTTGCTGCTCTTCCGCCCTCCTTTTAGGATGCCAGTTGCAAGCAATGATTGACGCCTTCTATCGGTGATCATTCAGTCGCCAGAGTGTCGTCTTGTAACAGGGTGCTCCACGTAGTGTAAAGGTAGATATTTGTTTGGAAGAGGCTACTGTAGTCTTTCACAAACTCCTAAAATTAATCTATACACATAATGAAACTGTAATTGATATAACGTCTGTACATCTTCGATATTTAAAAAAAAAAATTGAGTTCGAGGAATCTAAAATTAGTAAGCTATGGAGAAGGAACAACCAGTTTTTTTAAACAAACAATTGTGTGTATCTGTATGCAAGTTGTGACTCGGCTCGCGTGTAGTTGGCGTGCTCACCCGTAGGTGAGTGCGCCGACGTCCATGGCCAGCCGCGGCCCCGCCACGCTGATGAGCGACGGCGTCAGCCAGTTGGCGACTGACAGCGCGCCGTAGATGAGGGCCAGGCTGGTGTAGCCGTCGGCGACGAACGACGGGTCGTCCGCCTGGATGCTGTCCAACACCGTCTTCTGCAACAAAACAGTGGACAGATACCAAGTAAACGGTTAAAAGTTTTGTATGATTATAAAGTTCAATGGAAATTGTTTGGCCAAGGCATAAATTGTATATATCGTAGCACTCTTTTTGATAGTAAACTCAGTTTGCAGATAGCAGGATTAGGTTTCGAAAGTCTGCAATTACTGGCGGAAGTTATCAGCGATGTACTAGGAAACTGGGGGGAATTGGGTTAGAAAACCCTGGTCACACCGTTGCTTGAGATTCGTGGAGTAATATGGTATCATATAACAACAGTTGGAGGAGTGTAAAGGAGGGCAATTAGATTTGTTCGTGGAAATTGCCAAAGAATAAAGTCAGTAACAGATATGATAAAGGAGCTGGTCCGAGAGTCATTGGAATGTAACGGCGCGTTTGGTCAAGGCCTGACCTTGTGAGCGTGTGGTGGTGTTAGAGAAGCTTAGCTCAGGACATTAGTACTGACCTGGGCGATATATTACCACAGTTGGCCTCCGGCGATATTATGCTCATTCCTTGCTGCTGCTGCGGCTAACTGGTCTAGTAATAGTCAGGATATTTGACACCACATGGTTTAGGACATGATCCTTTCTTGTAGTAAAGTACCAAGTGATCACCATTGCACTGGGGAGTGGCTAGGTACAGGTTCTTCTTACTACTATGGCAGACAGCTGCTATACCAGGCGTTTATTGTACATCCTTGACTGTAGCCATATATCCGTTTAAATGCCGTCTGCTAGGCTAACCCCGACAGTGCCACTGGAGCAATAGATACTTGTAATTAACAATCTTTTCGAAGTACCGATCGTGGATCTATCACTTATTTAAAGGGAGGATAACAGCAAGACTCGGTTATGATGTTACCGTCAAATCGGCCATGAGGGGAGACCCGGCTACGGAGAGAGATGTTCTAACTGTTACCTGAACATAGTTTGTCCTACAGAACCTATGCTTCCAGACGAGAGCGAGTGCGTACCGTCACTCGTAATTTATCTTGATCACCGAACTTTCAAAATGTTCGCTCGGTTGTCACCCGGTCATCGCCTTTCATCCTGGTATCTGCTGACACTCTAGTTTGCAAAACGTGACTGACTCGCGCGGACTCTTCACGTGCGTTTAGGATGTTTCTTCTAACTGAAAGTACTGATATTTTACCATTAAATTATACCTTTGAAACCCATCATTTACAGGAAACCAGGAGGAGGATGAGGAGAGTGCTGGGAGAATACAAGGCACCTGCGACTTCGACACGGCGTGAGTTGAGAGTAGTGCACTAACAAATATTGGGCGGGTAGATTCATGCAGAGAAGCATTTTTTTTAATGATTTCTTACATCTCCTAATGTCCTGCTAATTTAAAAACTTTTGGGAAAGGTTATGTTTGGTAAAGTTCCACAGGATACTTCAGTATTCTTCTCATGGCTTCGCTGAAAGCAGTATTTGAAATGGTGCTGCCTGATATATGGATTAATATAAATTGTGATATAAAATACCTAATAGAACTGCTAAGTCGAACACGACATTACCACATACACTGAATATTTCCAGGTGGCGGTAGTGCCGTAGAAGAAACGTGTAAGCGAGCCGTGCAGAGACGTGGTTTTCATTTTTACTCTCCTGAGTCGTGTTGTGATATGACAGAGTCATCCACAATGAATATTAATAAATAATTAATTTATATTCAGATTTTTCTTGTAATATTCATTTATCTAAATTGTAAATATTATAAATATTAGGGTTAATTCATAGATGAATAATTATGTATTAAACCCGAGCAGCCAGATTTATTATTATATGATTTAATTTCTGTGCAAAACTTGCCATTCAGAAAATATCAAATATGGGAAGTTGGAACTGCAGTTTTGAACATTCAGAGAACGGGACAATGCCCAGTGTCGCCGTCATGCTGACGCCTCCGCTCACAAAGGGGTGGCGCGCGGCAACCGTTACCTGCCGAGTGTACTGACCTTACCCCTCCCCAGTGCCTCGACAAGGTCAAGCAAGATGTGCGGGAACGGGTAGCAAATGTTAGCGACGACACGAAGCACATGATGATGGACATATATCGATGCACCAATCGTGAACGGATACAGGGGTTCACAGTTATTAATTCAAGACTTCTGTTCCATGTGCGGGGAGAGGAAAGCTGGCTTTACCGTGACAAGAGGACACGACGCCATATTCGACTTCACTTGCTGCCAAGACGAGCTACAGTGCGGACGTGTCACCCGGCACGCCCTTAGCCGTTGATCAGTGACTGTGTCTGGTCGCATAGTCTGGCTCAGATGGGCTGCAAGCTGAGCGGTCCACCTGCAAGAGATTGTAAGCTGATGTGCTAGCGCGGACATATCGGCAAATTTGGCATTCGTTGCAGCAGTGGCACAGAGCGTGTCACACCTCGTCGAGAAGATGCGATTTTGGTAAAGTACCGTGCATAGGTCCACAGTTGCATTGGGTTTTAACGAGGCTTGCTAACCCGTAAACGGCTCCTGAGATAAGACTCTGCTCCCATCATAAGAATTATTGAGCTATCCAATATTTCATGTTCATAACTTCAAATTCGAAGCATCTTGCTCATTGTTTTAAATTCAAACGATGCTTTTAACTTTAAACGGCGCCCCTGGGATTCTTTTGTAAATGTTAACTTTAAGTTGTTGGCCTGTGATGCCACTTTAAAACATGTTGACTTTGCAAAATCATTGAGATATCTAAATCAGTTTTATGTTTGCTTTTATCCGGCGGATTGTAAATGCCGGGTATTGCTTGTTTGTTGTCTTTGGATTATGTTTAACGTAACGTTAACTATACCCGGCCTTGTATAAGCCAGAAGAATAAATAAATTGAGTATAATTTTGTATGAAACTAACTTCTTGTAGAATCATGGTTCTAGTTCACCTTTTAACCAAATAACCAAGTTATTGGATATCATACATATTATTAATAATTATATTTCATCAACGTATTGGCTCCCCCCTCCCGAACCGGCGGTCCAATACAGTGTGAAATTTTTTCTGATGCGATTGTGAGCGCATGACACGATTTAATAGATTTTGAACGTGGAATTATAGTTCGCGCTGGACGTGTAAATTGTCAGTGGATTTAACATTCCTCAATTCACAGTACCAAGAGAATGCCGTGAAAATGTAATTTTCTGCATTACCTCCCACCATGGACAACGCAGTGGCCGACTATGTCTGCTTGATGACAGTGAACAGAGATGTGTCGGTATTGACAGGCAATACTGCGTCGAAGAACAGAAACAATTATGTTCGACGTGCGACCGACGAGTCCGTGCGGACAGTGCAGCAAATTTGGTTTGCCGACTGGTAACAACATGCCATCGACCGCAGGTCCTTTCCTGGACACGTTAACATGTCGATTAGATCCTGGATGACTGGAAGAATGTTGTATGGTCAACCGAATCACGATTCCGATTAATAAGATCTGATGGTGGGCTTGTTGTATGGCAGATCCCCCCACCCAGATTGTCACAATGGTGTTGTGGACTGTAGAAATGTGCATGGTTGTTCGATAAGTTTAGTCGTTCGATAAGAGATGGTGCGCGTAGGTTCGTCGTTTATTTGTCTAAAGTTGGTACTACTTTTTTATGAACACGTGTGAAGTTTCATGTAGATCTGATATCTTATTCGTATATTTACACCTGTTCATAGTTGATGATGCGTCACAATATATTGATGAAATGAAAATAATCGAATATCGTGCAGTAGTAAAATTCTTATTTTTGGAAGGCGCAACACAAAGCAAATTCATGAACGACCGTTAAAAGTGTATAAGGACTCTTCATCTTCAATTAGAACAGTAGAAAGATAGGTTGCTGAATTTAAACCAGGTCTACGAGTCTTGAAGATGATCATCGTGAAGGACGTCTGAAAAGTGCATCAACATCAGAAATCGTAGTAAAAATACAGGATATGGTTTGGAAGATCGTCGATTGACAGAAAGAGATTTAGTAGAAGCTCTAGACATATCATTAGGCACTGTGAGTAATATTTGGGCTGATGTTTTGGGTTTCAAAAAGGAGTGTGCAAAATGGATGTCGCATTCGCTAACAACGGAACAAAAACATATTCGAATGCGACTTTCTCAGCGCCATTTGGGGCGTTTTACAAAGGATAAGAAGGATTTTGTGAGTCGTTTCATCACTATGGATGAGACTTGGGTCTACCACCATAATCCTGAATCAAAAAAAGAGGCTAAGGAGTTGTGTGAACCCGATACCCCAGCACCAAAGCGTGTTAGGGTCCAGAAATCGGCCAAGAAGGTGTTAGCATCAGTTTTTTGGGATGAAAAAGGATGTTTTTCATCGATTAACTCCAAACTGGGAAAATAATAAACTCAGTTTAATATTGTAACTTTTTGGACCAGCTTGATGTAAAACTTCGTGAGAAAAGACCTGGTTTACAGAAGAAAAACATAATTTTTTACCAAGACAATGCACCCTTTCACACTGCGCAAAAAACCATCGCCAAAATCAGTGAATTAAATAAAGTACGAATTGTTGCCACATATACCCTGTTCACCAGATTTGGCTCCCTCTGACTTCTGGCTGTTTTCACATCTAAAAAAATTCATGCGTGGAAAACGATTTTCATCGAACGAAGAGGTAGTACCAGCAGGGGAAGCGTACTTCGACAGTCTTCCTGACTCTCATTTCAGGGATGGAGTCCATAAATTAGAAGATAACTGGAACAAGTGTATTGAAGTTCAGAGGCATTATTTTTAATAATAAAATGTATTTAAAACAATAAAATCTTGTTTTTCTTGTCAAATGACAAATCTTATTGAACAACCTCCGTAGCTCCATAAGCGAATCGTCACATCGAATATATTTGCATCGAATGCGATTAAATAAAATATTACTGGAGAGATTCAGTTAAAACTGGATTCCAAGATTTTTGAGTGGGTGACAGAAATAAGTGTTGCGACAAATCATGACGGTATGGTAGGAAATCGGCGGACACTTTGGACAAAAGGTGAAAAATGAGTGGTCCACAAAGTTTCCGACTTTTGCATCAGTTGAGTTAAATTTGGAATATTCGCGAACTTTTCGGATGAAGCGGGAAACCGGAATATCAGACGGGTTCTTATAAAAAATCTGTACTTCCGATCATTTCATCCTAAGAGGAAGCAACGTTAAACCCAAAGACTGTGTGCTCAGAACTGAAGAGAGATATGTCAGTAATGAAGATAAGGTCACTGCGGAACGTATTACAGCAGGTTACCTATCTTTTACTAAATTTATGGCGAGCGCCCCCCCCCTTTTTTACATTATTTGAGATAAGGCCTCCCCATTTGATAATATTGTATTGAAATATAAAATAATTTTTTTTCAAAGTTTTTTTGTTTAATATTTATTTTTCGTTTTAACGTTCCGTACCCGTTGGTTACATTATTAATTCTATCACCACCTGCGAAATATATATATATATGTCTCTTCCGACATATCGATAATTCTCTCAGTCACGTGTTAAACATCGGCGTGTGCACACCTCCAGAAGCACATGATTCGTTTTCTACAACACGAATAAGGTGTAAAACCGAAATATTGTGTATTTTAGAGTACTTCATATATGTTTTTCTCTCGTAGCAGCCTTCAACTTTGGTGAGTGATGAGTCATTTTCCCTTTCTTTCTCATTTATAGTGTCTATATAGACGTCATGCTCCACAAGAATGGAATTTTCATCGCTATTTAACCCGTTGCACCGGTAAGAGTCATCCAGATCATCCGGATGTATATGAAGCACTTAATAGCAAATGTTTGTGCCTTGGGGGTATAAAGTTGACACTCCGAAGGCTGAGATTTGACAGTGAGGATTGTCGAAACTGTCATATCTGCTATCACCGATTTTACCCGTGATTATAACCATAAATCCTATTTCCCTGCACTTCATTCCAACCTGGCGGCCATGACAATTACAGAATAATTGGACGAATATCAATCAATCAATTTAGAGCAATCGCCTTACAGGTCAAAAGCATGTACTGGACCAATACAGTTGGCTTACACCCTCTATTACGGAATGTTACGAAAGATGTTATCAATTAAATCAGTGACGTTTTTAATTTGTAAAAATAAAAAGTCCAAATAAAAAGTGGGATCTCAAATATATCTTGTAAAAATAGTGACAACCTGCGCATAATGAAAAAAAAAAAAAAAAAAAAAAAAATAGAATTCTGTAATTTAGATGTAAGAACCAACGAAAGAGTAATTCTCTAGGTTGAGTTGAGGGAATATAACTTGAAATATAATGCAAATATATTCACAAAGATAGACAGCAAATCCACTGAATTAAATTTTCGAAAGACAGAAACTGGAAAATAAGATCAAAAATATACTGAAATGACATTGTTGTCATGAAACGAATAATGGTATATCTCTAAATTTGTAAATAACCTACACTGCTTTGTCCGCTGTACGGCAGACACACGCATCCATCATGCGAGGAACACTTGGCTACTGTGTTATTCAGTTATTTTTCGAATCCAGAGGCTACAAAAAACTATACTTTGTTGGACTGCATCCCTTAAACAAGTTTCTGCCCACTAAAAATTTCCAACGATCACACTGAATACGTTTTTGAATACCTCTTCGATGAAACCCACCCACCCGAGTAGGCATACCAGAAGAAAAAAAAGTGTCCTTCCCTCTTTGTATTGATAGGTTGCTGTTTGTCTGTGGATCTCTTTTGTGGCAGTAAAAAACATTTCCCTGTAAAATTTCGTTACAACCGGTGGAAACGCGGCGGAATTACGACATTCTTGGAGAAGTAGCTCTGTTTCTGCCAAATCTTAATGAGTAGGAGGAACAACAGACTGTGTTTACTGTGAACGAGAGGAAAGCTACGGCTGTGAGCCGGCCGCGGCTGACGGAAGGCGAATGATACCGATACATGCTGCCAACTTTACCCAAACAGTTTCTAACGTAAAATCTAATTTTTCCAATGGCTAAAGTTTATTTAAAACATTTAATTATAGAGTAAATCCAACAGAGAACAAGCATAGTTCAGTCAATTAGGATTTGTTACAGGCGAGTTCTCGTCGACAGCAAGTTTATACTATTATCGCAAGAATTTTATTTTCAACTTAAGAAAGGAATACGTTGAAATACAAAACATGCGCAGATCGTGACTAGGGATATTGCAATTCCATCAAACTAAGTCAATTTGTAAGTTGGATCAGCAAGAACGAAACTAATTTGCCCTATCACCACTGATTTATTTCAGTCGAGAATACGCAAAACCGTTTCTCTTTCCTTTTATTTACATCTTAACCGTTACAACTTACATATTCATTTACCTTATTCATATATTCTAATCACGGTCTTCCACTGTTCGTTAATATCGTATGGCTTTAAAGGTGACCCAGAATTTTGTCTCTTCTTTGTTTCAGTTTCTTTCTCCACCAGTTATATCAATAATACGTTTATTTCTACCATTTAACGTTCAAAATAATACCATTGTACCACATTTCAGAATCTAGGGAAGCTCTATAAGTGACGAGCAATGTTAACATCCCCTTATATATTTTGCGCTATTCAAGTTATTATCTCTTCATCTTCTTGTTGCTGGGGAGTGAGGGCAGGAGCCACGGCAATATTTCGAGGTACTAATACGGGAATAGGTGATTCATATGACTGAACTCTTGTGTCGATGAGAAAACCATACTGAAACAACATTAAAATACTTGAAGGAATCTTTTGCTGACTCCGTACGGAACTGCCAGCCTCTTATCACAGTAAAAAATTTGTTTGGTTGGCTACTAAAAACAGCTGAACAAAAAAAGTCTAACCAAGCACAATCAATGCGACCTACTAATTACATTGAAGTCATTAATACAATTAGCATTCAAAATTGTCCACGGATGTTGAACAGACAAAGATATACCTTATAACACTGTAATAATAAAATGGTGATTACGCATAATTATCCATATTCTTCAAATTGCTGAGCAATATTATTTCAATGTTAGAGTGTTACTGATAGATACAGACACAATAAATAAATATAAAGCTGTGAGAAGGGATCAGGTGGTTAACAACATTTCTTACAGTTCTAGGGAGTGGACCTGCAAGAGAGTGTTCTATTTTTTGCGAAAGCGGAAGTTGTTTGTCGGCACCCCTTTGGTGATCAGATAAGCACGAGGCCAAATGTTCAAAAACACCTGACCAGTCACCTTGTTAATGACGCACTAAAGACAGCGTCATACTAAAAGGCCATCTCTACTATAAATACAGGGCAAACTACCGAGAGAAACACTAGCAGAAGAGGCCCTCTTGTTAGTTTTGTGTTCGCAAGCCACTTCGTCTTCAGTCGTGAAGGGAGCAAGTCCAGTCTTGCAGGAGAACACCAAACGTCACCTCCGATCTTGCACGAAGCAAGATCATGTTTTTGCAAGGGGTAGAGTTCTGTGAAGTCAACAGTTAAAGAACTAGAGAGTGGTTTCACAGTGCAGTAAAATTCAGAACAACCAACTCTAAAGCACTCAATCAATGAACGATCCAGTAAATGCGTTGATTTCAACAAATAGACGTTTCGACCATTGACCTAGCATAAATAATCACTATGTAGAGTTTCGGTGAAATTGATGGATTTTCCTTCATCCGTGCAAATGCATATAAAATTTCCGAAATTTACAGCTTCCCTCTACCGTAATATGAAATATGATACCAATCGGTATAAAACGCATCCTATGTATTAACTGATGACATAAGCAATCACTATGAAAAGTTCCGAAATAAGTTGAAATAAGCTCATTAGGTTTTGCAAAATGCGCTCGCTGACGGTTTTGCACTCTGAATCATCGCAAAGTATGTTAGTATCCTATGTTATAACCAAAAATCTGTTACTATTTGAAGTTTAGTCATAATTCATCCGCCGTGATTCGCGGATGGTCAGACAGACAAAAACATTCCATGTTTTATGTTTTACGGCTTTCGTACCTCTGTCATCAGTAGTGTACATTGAACATACTCTTTCTGAATTAAATTTATATTACTGTATATGGTACCAGTTACGACTTGGAATAATCCGCTTCCGCAGCATGCCGAGAATTCTCGGAAGTATTGCACACAACTACAGACTAAATTACAGCGACAAAACATAGCCCGGCAAAGATTGTCACTGGTTCCCTTCAGTCGTGTTAAATAAATTGCGTTGTGTTTCTGGCGATGGAGAGAGAAGGTGTCTACTGCGTACATATTGCACAGATGTCTTGTTTGTCAACTGTTCCAGCAGTCCCTCGCCCAATAAGATCCTTAGCAGAAACAATCGATTGAGACGAGCTGCGTCAGTGCTTATTGGAGGTCTGGAACAAACATCATCTCACTGAACAGAGATAACCTACTTAGACGTGTTCACCACGTGCTAAATCACGGAAACAATTACTTCCATTAGTTACATGCAACATACGAGTATTCATTGCAGCGCCTTCCAATCAAATTTCAGAGTCTGGTTGCTATCTGCTGTACACACGCGAATTTTGTGTGATGATGAAGATGTGAGCAGTATAGAAATTTTTTACTTGAGGCTCAAATCTGCTAACAGTTTGGTGAGTGCACGTGACCAAAGCATTTTCACTGAGTTGTGTTAGCGATTGAACTGCCAAGTTTCGTACCTACTTGTACACATATTATATTTAAACATCTGCCTTTAAAATACGTCTCGTCTTGGAATATTTTACATCAGTAACTTTGCCTTTTTCTGAAAATCTTTTTTTTTTTTGACATTTCTGATACATATCCTTCCGCACGTATATAATATGCTTTTCCGTTCCTTCTTCTTTGTTCTGAGTTAACGATATGGATGTTAAGTGGTAACTGGGACGCCGAGCAGTGAATTAGACTAATGACTGTGGACCGCCTGAGAGAACCTCGATTTGAAGCGCGAGAAATCTGCTTTCTCACATTCGGTAGATATAATCTCGTGGCCACTCTGCTCCAAAATATTACCAGCTGAGCATTCGAATTCAAAAAAATATACGGGGTGATCTTCCACTCACAAACAAAATATTTCCTACATTATATGAACAATACGTTTTGTGTAGAAAGAAAAGAGTTTAATGAGAGGGGAAATATTTTTATTTGACTTGAATTTTACACAGTATAAAATTTATCAACCAGCGACCTCCCTGTTATAGAAATAATCTGTCTGAAAGCATGAGACTAGATGTACACTTGAACATTAGACAGATGAACGTCACTAGTCGCAGTTATTTTCATTATTTGTCTTTTCGTCAGCACCCGATATGCTAAATAAACTATGCTCGGCCATTCAGCCGCGTAGAAAAGTCAGGTTTGTGGGACGTTTCGAAAGCGCTCATTTTCAACCATGGTTAGACCTGAGATAGACGCATTCGAAACGTCCTACAAGTGTGACCTGGAATCCCGAGAAGAGTTTATTAAAAAAACTTCGATCTTACACCCGATAAGCTATTTCGCGTATGTTGCATTCCGTGATGACAAATCGACACACAGCGGAATGCGAACATTTTTTCACTATTAACCTGTGCTTCACGAACACTGACAATGGATGAGGCATTTTTATTATTATTATTTATTGCTAGTTTTATTAGGTCTACCAGACAAAACCGTGAATGTATGCAGTTATTAAAAGAAATGCGAGTGCCTGCCAAGCAACCACCTCTTCAGTTGGTCGGTCTTAAGACTTCTGGTCTGCTAATCATACTAGCAGCAAACCTTAGTCTCCCGTCCACGAAGGTGAGAGAAGCTTGTCTCCGAACACTGCACTCCCTTTATGGTTGCGGTTCCCAAACTTTTTCTTACCGTGCCTCATTTCCGTCAAAGGAAAGGTTCCCACGTCCCCTCCCACCTTCCCCACTTGCCAAATTTTATTATTAAAAAGATAAATGCCCACTTCTCAGTCTTACAATGGCATGATGTGAGAATAAGGGTTTTAAGCTGTAAGAGGCGATGAAGGAGATGCAGTACTTCCCGTGGTGCAGAGCTAGGGTACCATCCACACTGACGCCGCAGCTGCCTCCCACCCCGCCGCTTCCTCCAATCACACGTGTTAGCGCCCATACCCCATTTTGGGAACCTGTGCTCTATCGTGTAACTAACGAGCAAGTGGAAGAAAAGCCCCCGGCACCGTAAAAATGAACCCTCCTGCAGAAAACCAAGCCTCACGCTTCAATGATACAATAAACGTATATAATTTCCGTGGATAAAACTGCCAGATTGGTGGAATCGACTGTGATCCACGAGTACCCCGTGCGGGGTGCATTACAACTGCGCTTGAGAATTTACTCCTCTCGTTAAACTGACCTAGGAGCCAAGACATGCACGGTCTAACAGGACACACGTTACGTGCTAATTCTTCAAACGTCCCAGCTACGAAGGCAACGATATGATTCTTATTTAGAAGATAATTCCAATACATTGTCTATTTTAGCATGTATGTGTGCTCTCTAACCCTAAAGGTAGTACAGATACTGAAAAGACCTACCAGGTTTAAATTATAAGAAAAGAGATAACACTTTCGGCAACTTCTCCATTCAAAATAAAATTATGGAATAATTACAACTGAAGCCGAAACTGGATTTGTATCAGTAGTGGGGGAATAAGAGAACTGGCGATTTTCTGTAATTTCCCTTGACGTCACAGGCTGGTGGCGGTGGGGGTAGCCAATCAGAGGTCTCTGACGTCACAGGCTGGTTTTAGGGGTAGCAAATCAGAGTTCAACTAGTGGTGGGCGGTGTCGCCACTGACGTCGCAGTTTCTGTCTTTCTAGAGGGGAAACCCATTGCCCCAGGCTATTGAGTCAGGTTTGCAAAGATGCTGGCACGGCCGGAAAATCAAGCCATCGCTTGCGGGAATGGAATGTATCCAGCCAGCTATTAGCTATCGACAAGGAATGTCCGCCATTGTGAAATCAAGATAAGTATCTCCGTCTATGTTTTTGACAGCGACAGGGAAATTCGATTAACTGTTGCGAAAACGTAAACAGCTTGAGTTACTCGGAGCGTACCATCAATGGTGTTTGCCAGTAGGCAGCCATTAGCAACCGACACGGAAAGCCCATTAGCTGTCCGCCATTACGAAAGGCGCCCGCGCTTTGGCAAACAACGGCGGGTTATTCCTAGAGTGACATGACGAAAGCGAGTGCCTGGGCTTCCCGTTATTTTTGCACCGCGCAGTAGTTGAAAGCTACCGGCTGACGTCACAGGGTTGGTATAAATACGATTGTGAGACCACCCACGTTCTCTGCGTTCGCTTAGCGCTTGACCCGGTCAGATGGTTTGTCGCTCGAAGTGTACGTTGTTGTTCGCTATAATGTTTCAGAATTACTTTGATGCCAATTTTGCTAGTAATGATTAACGACTTTTAATAATATTTTTCCCGTCTGTGTGTATGTTAATGATACTACAGATTTAATTCTTTGTAACAAACAGTTCTTTCCAAGCTAACCGCTTCAGAGGTTGATAAATGATTTTTTTTTTTTTATTGCAACTAGCAAGTAAATGTTTTTTGTTAATTGTATTAGTTTAAACTTTAGATATGAATTAAGACGATTTTTTCTCCATTTACCCAGATTATATTAAGCAGGAAAGTTACGTGCTGATGGGCCCGCTACTGGCAAGTTATATACATATATATATATATATATATTCTTTGCTGTATGACTCTATACATTTGTTGCAGGTCTTGTGTATGACTATACATTTGTTACAGGTCTTTCTGTAACTTCTGCGTTGGCGTAATATTTTGTGAGCTGTAAGTTAATTTTATTTTCTGAGCTGTAATGGTTTAAGCATTAGTTATGTATTAAGACTGATTTTTCTATTTCCCCAGATTGCCCTGAGCAGTATAGCCAGGAACCAGTGGAACTGTTACTGGTAAGTTTTAATCTTTTATATTTTTCTCTTTGCTATAGATTTTTTTCTGTGGTTGATACTCCAGATTTAATTATTTGTTGCAGATCATCCTGTAACTTCTTAGCTGGCGCAATATTTTGAGAACTGTAAGATAATTTTATTTTCTTCATTGTAATAGTTTAAGCTCCAGATGTGTATTAAGATTGATTTTTTCTCTTGATCCAACAGTAATTAAAGTACCACATATAAAAATACGTCAATTATTCTTTGATATGGAATATAGTTCTCTGCAGAATTTCTCTCGAAAAGAGCGATATGAGATTGATTGCGCAAGAGTAGTCTCTGTAAGAGTCGATCTACCCGGCGACGAAGACAAAAACTTCATATTTAAGGATTTTGTACACCAACAGCGTGCACCATTCGTCGTTTACGCGGACTTTGAATGTTTGTTGAAACCCTTTGATACGTGCAGGTCCTACCCTAACGGCTCTCACTCCAAAGCAGAACAACGGGCTCTTTTGCCGCAGCATACCAGGTACTTTTCGCATTCCACCGTCAGCTGAACCGATTCGACTCATTGTTGGAAAAAAATCCTGAGACGTGGATAGCGGAACAACTTGTGAAACTGTCCCATGACGTCAATAAAATTTACAGAGCAGTCACACCTCTTGTAACGTTGGCTGACGATGAACCACAATTTAATCTTGCTGTGATATGCCACATATGTTGTGAGGGCATTGAACCTGGGACTGTTATGTTTCGCGATCATTGCCACAACACAGGTAAATTCAGAGAGGCTGCACACAACAACTGTAATTTACAGTACAAGTATCAAAGGTGCGTACCCATCTTTTTTCATAATTTATCTGGGTATGATGGTCAATTCATTGTTAGGGCCTTATCGCCACTCTATAAAGAGGGGATGGATGTCATCCCAATCAACACTAAACGTTATATTTCGTTTCCTAAACAGATTAAGGGAATGTCAATAACATTGCGGTTCCTGTGCTCGTACCGTTTCATGCAGTCCCCATTAGATAAGCTGGTTGGAACCCCTGAGGAACATGACAAACACGTTACCTGTAAGCATTTCACGGACCCCCGAGAAGTTCCAACTAGTTAAGCGAAAAGGCGTCTTCCCTTACAAATACATAGATTCGATAGAGAAGCATGAAGTGGCCACGCTGCCTCCAAATTATAAATTTTATTGTACGTTGACGCAGTCTGAAATTTTGTACGATGACTAAGAATACGCGACACAAGTGTGATGGGTTTTCCAGATCCAAAACTTGATTTAATACTCAAGTCTGTATATAGGGACAGATGTAAGGCTACTTGCGGATGTATTTGAAAAATGTATGGCTTTATGTTTGGAGAGTTACACCCTGGACCCCACCAACTATTTCACAGCTCCAGGTCTTTCATGACAGTTCATGTTAAAGAGAACTCGTCTTGAGCTGGATCTTCTGACAGATGTCGAAATTCCTCTGTTTTTCGAGCTTAAAAATTTCATCATGTATTTTGATCAACCCTCTGGAGAGTTTCGATGGCTATCGATTGCCAGCATAGACTTCATGAGCGTAACAGTATACTAACCTAGGGGTTTCGTTTTAGAGGTAGACTTGATGATTCCCCAGGATATACACGACTTTATAGCAGACCTACCGCCATGTCCAGAACAAAAAGCCGCCCCTGGATCTACTTTCCCCAAGCCGATGACTACGTCTGGAGGATAAAGTTCGGTACGCTTCTCCATTACTGAGTCTTCCAATCAATGTGTAGGCTTGGGGACAAAGTTAGGCACGGAACCAGGGGTAATATCTTTCAATCAGTCACCGTGGTTGAAAGAATACATCTCTCTCAATACGTGTTCGCATCTATCAGCCAAATCAGAATTTGAGCAATACTTTTTCAAACTTATGAACAGTTCAATTTTAAGAAAAACAATAGAGAACATTAGAAAACACCGCGACGTGAAATTATGCACAGGTTGGGTCCACTGCCGCGGTGCCTGCAAACACGTAGCTTCACCACACTTCAAGCCTGTTACTATTTTCGAGAAAGACGTTGTGGCTATGGAGATGGCTAAAGTGCGGATGTAGACAAGCCAGTCTACATCGAGATGTGCATTCTAGATCTTTCTAAACCGTGGATGTACCGATTTCACTATGAATCCGCCATTTCGCAGTTTATATGAAAGAAATTACTTTATATGGACACAGACAGTTTTATCTATTTAGTTAACGGTTTTGATCCGTATGAAGTGAGAAGACGCAACAGGAAGGAATTCGACACCTCTGGATATAAGCCCAACCATCGTTTCAGGTTATGGAGTTATGAAGGATGAAGCGAATGGCTCCCTGATTGTGGAGTTTGCTGGTAAAGGTTGAAAATGTATGCTTTCCGACTACTATCTAATCAGACCATTAGACGGGCCAAGAGTCTGACAAGTAAAGTTAAAAAAAGAAGCACATCCTTTGATTACTAAAACGCGTTTTGGGAAATTTCTTCTCGCTGGTCTGTGGAGTTCTGCCACAACTTGTTCCATATTGCAATATAATGTCTCTTTCACGAAGTTCTGCAACCACTGATAAAATTTCGTTGGAGTGTGCCGTATGTCCTACAGATGTCGATGCGGTAAGTAACTTCAGTCTTTCAACGAGTTCCTTCGGATCATCCCAATACACAAATTCCTTTATGGGAAGAAGACCAGAACTCGACTGATCGTCAAGTTTAGAAATTATGGTTTTATATTTAATATTGTTAGCAGGTTTCAAAACTTTACCAGACGGACTGAATTTTACTCTGTGGGCACTCGTGTTGTTTAATATTTCAGAATAGCTTTCCAAGTCCTTCGCAGTATATATTTTTGGGTTTTTCAAAAACAACAATTCCATTAACTCTCTTGTTCTTTCATATTCATTACCATTGATTACAATAACATTTTCGTTAATAGTAACAGGTGAGATTTCCAATCACTAGAGAATCATTCTTCTTTCTAACACCATACACTGAATCATAATCTAGCTCACTTCGACTTAGTGACTTCAGGAAATCTTTGATCAAGACAGAAAGGAGACTGCTGCTTCTGTATATGTCACTGAGGTAAGATAACTCTTTCTATAGTATCTGTAACATTTCTTATTGAATCCTTGAAAAATTTCTTCAGAGTAACTTTCGTCGAACTGCGTTCCGGGCCTTAATGATACCACTTTTAGTTGTTATTGGGTCTGCCCGGCTTAACTATTGAGATGATTGCAGGATTGATAGGGATTTTATAATAGTTTCGACCTGTATCTAATATGTAGGTGTAAGCCCTCGTATCCACTTGAGCCCGCTCAGGTGAATGAACCACTCAGTGAAGTGAGCCGATCAGGTGTGGACGCCTGAGCACGCTCGCAGCGAATGACGGCGAGCGCCCTCAGGGCGAGCCGATCGAGTGTCGGTATTTTAGAATGCTCAAAGGCGAGCCAGTGTGTGTGGAGCTCTAGTTAGACGGTTAGACGGCTTTTACAATGAACGCTAGCATGCAGGACAACGACACTTGCTTGAGAAAAATTAATCTGTATGCATGAAAGAAGTTATTACGGGGAAGCTCATACGAACAGTAATTGAAGTAAATGGGATGATGCATGGTGTGAAATCAACGAGGTATTAAACCATGGTATTGCTGACGTAAAGAAAAAAATTAAAAAACAGAAAATAATATTTGAATATCTATTGGTAGTAAAAGTCTATAAAAATAATAAATAGGTACCAACCTAAATATAATTTTGGAGCGACTGAACAATATCATCACAGACTACCGGTACAAAACGGCTGCTGATGTAATGTACTTTGGACAAATGCTGCAGGTTTGTATAGGAATCTCCTGAAGGCAGGAATCTTAAAGTTATCATTAATTTATTTCCTGGTGGTATTGCCTCAAGCGTATGTGTACAGTGCTATTTATTTATTAGTTCTACTTATTTATGAGTGCTATTTATTTATGAGGTTCAACTAACAACAGGAAATCGATCTTTGACATGCTCGTAAAGATTTGAAAAGGCTCATTATCTCCTACAAAACTCAATTCGTGAATTAAATTAAGATAATTTCTTCGCTGACGATGACTTTCTCTAGTCACCAGCTTGGTACTTTTCTTCTTTTATATCGTAGGGATAATATTAAAGGCCACAGATTCCGCGCGCACACGTTTTCTGAGCACTGGCACCAGGCTCGTTCAATCAAAATTTCCTTTTTCTTGAGCACGCTCAGACGAGCGCGCTCAAAAGAGTGAGCGGTTCATTCGCCTGAGCGTGCTCAAGTGGATACGAGGCCTAATACTGAATTTGTTTTCTTTTTTAAACTGCTTAACGTCTCTCAACAGCGAGGTCTTTAGAGACGGGAAAGGATCGGGGGGTCAAGGAATGTGAAGGAAATTGGCCATGGCCTTTTGAAGAAACCATCTCGGCATTCACCTGGAGTGATTTGGGGAAACCATGGAAAACCCAAATCTGGATGCCCGGACGGGGATTCGAAACACCGTCCTCCCAAATGCGAGGCCAGAACGCTAACCGTTACACCACCACGCTCGATCTAATATTGAAACATATCCGTTACCACAATAGTTGCAACCATAGTACACTTCTATAATTTTCAATTTTTTGATAATTTATTCAACATCTACATATCGTTTGGTTCCTACTTCGACAGAGGTCAGCATCGTGTTAGAGTGTTCTACCCTGACAATCCAAATTACTCTCCTTCGTAAGAAGTATGTGTTGAGGTGGGTACAGCAAAACATTCTTATTCTGTGTCGCTGAAGTTCTCCCAAAGTTGTCCATACTTGTAATAATGTCAGTACATGGGATGTTCGGCTATTTATTAAAAAATGAATCAAATCCGTTACGGTACCTGCCGTAATACATGTCGCAGTCTTTGTCAATAACAAAAAATCTGCGTTTACATTCTTCCCGGCAGTACCCACATAGGTTTTCATGCTCGTTGAACGTCATATCGGTATTGACGTGATCGTTGAAAATGTGCTTGAGATTTATATCGTCCTGTTTAAATATTACGATCAAGTTAGAAGTGTCTCTAACCAACTGTTTCAGGTATCCTGACATAAGTAAAAAGAATCGATCTGTGCCTGCTCATGCAAAAGTAATCTTGTATATTATTCTGCTTCTACCATGAAACAACGTCAAACACAACCAACGAATTAGGTACAGCTTCACTTTGAGGAGGCACACTTTGATTATCAGTAAATGTCAAATATTGAATTTCTTTAATGGGTTCCAATATTTTCCTTAATAATTTATATTCTTCTGGTAAAACGACTTCAAAAACACATATACATTTTCAAATCTAAGTCCATTGGGGTGTTCCAGCAGGGAGAGCACAAGATTGGTTTTCCCACAATTTGATGGGCCGCAGCACTCAACCCCTCACTGTATCAGGGAACAGAGGTCCGTTCTTCCACCTACTATTGGTACCGGCAACATCAATATTACTCACGGGTAATGTTGCGTTCTGTTTGACGAACTGCATATTGACAGGGTTTGGTGGATACTCCGGCTATATTCATGCGCGCGAATAAGTAAAGTAAGTCAGTCGATAACAAAACCTTTTACGAGGAAGAAGGAAGGTCGTGGCTATTTAAACAAGCTCATCGACAAGTTGCCTTTTTAGGCCCATATATCTACATACCAGTTTTTTGGGCCCAGTACTAAACTGGAAAAACGGTTGGCGCTTCGACTGAAAGGAATCAATCCACTAGATGCAGTATGCAGGGAGCATGACATTCCTAATGTACAGGGGGCAATAGAGCCGAAGCAGATCGTATACTCGCCGAGAGGGCAGCAGACAGAATGAAGGCTTAAGATGCAACGTTTGATGCAGCGGCATTCTTGGTTAACATGGCCAAGTGTACCAACCTAAAGTTAAATGTGGGTACTAAGAAAAAGAAAATTAAGAAAAAGAGGAAAGGTGTTATTCTTCCCTTAATACCATTATTTGCCGGCTTGTCAGCTGCCGTTTCTCTGACAGCTGGTGTGGCAAATTTGTCAAACCTGTCAGAGTGGCTAAAGAAGCGAATAAGCAGTTTGCTAAGGAGAAACGACAAAATAAAACGATGGAGGTACTTGTAATGAGGGGTCAGGATCTATATACCAGAAAGATGGGTCTGGATTTTAAAAAAAGGGCCGGTTCAGCCGCTGTCAGTTAAAGATATACGTAGGCACTTAAAGCGTTTGCACATATCCAATTTCCGTGGTGTTTTCATGCGTCGTACAATACTCCAAAACATTCGTGAATGTGGAATCGTGAACTTGTAACAGTGCTGAAAATGCTGGAACGCTTTGCTTATATCAAGTAAAAACTCGGTGTAGTGAAAATTTCGACAGTTTCGGTAGCTTACCTCCTCATTTGGTATTTCAGTGATAGTTTTCAGGGAACAGAATAGTGTACAATGTGCAACAACACCAAAATATACAGGCATTTGTATTTAAAATTCCTATATGAAAATGTTTGACATCAATCTTGAACGAACCTTGGACAGGATAAAACATGTATTAGACCCTCTGTTTGTCAGGCAACAGTTCAGTCTTTGGTCGTGATTACTTCCCACCGATTGATTTGAGCCAAGGCTATTATATGATCGGCTTGGTTGACTTTTAGACTTACAATTCAATTCCGAATAAAAACAAATCAAATTGTAAATTTCATTACTCGAGAATAGGGTAACTGACAAATTATTTGACTTGGTACACTGAAAACTACAAGCAAGTAATTACAGCAAACAACAATTCACTCAAGTGCGAGATACAATCACCTGTGGAAATAGATTTCGCTAAACCAAACTCAATTGGATCTCTGCTCGGATTTTATAAACGTTTCTTAAAACCTGGATTTCATTCCTCAGGCTACATTGTGCAGATATACAGGGCGTTCGCCGGGAAACGCAACCCACTGTTAGCGCTACAAGGAAGAAACTGCTCCCGGCGAGCGAGCGATCAGCTTCCGGCATTGTTCGACCGTCGGCCGCGGACTATTTCACAATAATTACGCTTCATAAACTTGTATGTGCTAAGCATTTAAATGTGTCGTAATTCATTAGCTTACCTTATAAAAGATGCTGGAAGTGTTGACCCTCTTGTGTAATGCACATTTCACATCTTCTGAACATATTTCGAGACACACGCTGGATTTAACCTTTGTCAATGGACATTATTACTTGATAGATTTTTTCCTCAAGTTCTTCCAATGTGTGAGGATTTCCTTCGTACACCTTACCCTTAAGTTTACCCCAAAGGTAGAAGTCACAAGGGTTTAAATCCGGTGATCTGGCGGGCCACAACCCACGGCTGATTACACGATCATAAAACACTTCGTCAAGTGCAGCAAGCGAATTTCTAGTGGTGTGAACTGTCGCCCCATCCTGTTGAAAATAGCCGTACAATTTTTCTTCTTCAGTAAGTTTCTCGAAAAACGGTTTCACAATATTTTCGATATATCTTGCGGAAGTAAGAGTTTCACGGAAGAAAATTGGACCTATGATTCTCGAAGCACTAATCGCACACCAAACACCCACTTTTAAGTCATGCAATGGCATTGGAGTAGATTATTTGGTTTTTCTGAACTCCAGTGTCGACTGTTTTGAGCGTTAACATAACGACTCAGATGAAACCAGGCCTCATCAGAGAAAAACGTCAGTTGCGGTTCAACAGTGCCATCGTGGACACCCTGCAGGTACCAGTTGCAAAATCTAATCCTAGGCCCCTGGTCTATTTCTGTAATTTTTTGCACCACAATTGTTTTGTACGGCTTTAAGTGAACTAGCTTTGTTACTTTCCAAGCTGACGTCTTAGATACGTCTGCCTGCTGCCCTAACTGACTTAATGATTTTTTGGGTGACTGTTCTAGTCGAAAAGCGATATCGTCAATTTTCTCCTCTGTGAGAATACGGTTGACCGACAGTCTCTTTTTGTTAAAAAATGAACCCGTTTCTCTTACTTTTTTAACCAGACGCAGAATTGTTGATTTAGCTGGCAGTAAAGCGCCAGGATATTCGCGACGAAATTTACTGCGACACTTTTTAAACGACTTCTTCTTCACATATGTATCGTAGAGAAATATTCTTTGTTGCAAACTGTAACGTACCATAATTTGACTCACACTCAAACACGGTACAGATTAGTAAGAGTATGAAGCCCTAAACCAGCCAAACCGCAAAGAAACGTTTATTCACAACACTGATTAATAAGAGACTGAAGTCACAAACTAGCTACAATGCAAAGAAACCGTTCTTAACCATGTAAGGGTCCCATTATACTGTGCCATTGCACTGTTGGGGCAGCGGAGGTGTTAAACAGTGCGGTGATTCACGGTATCGTGTGGCGGGAACCGCTGGCCCCGCTGACCGAGCAAGTTGCCGACGGCAACAGACTGGGAGGGTTGCGTTTCCCGGCGAACGCCCTGTATAAAGTTAATACAATACAAATAGAGTGCAGTCTATGTACAGGAAACTACGTCAACGATAAGCTGGGACATACACTACACGAGTTTTTTTCTAACAGTGTTGCCAGGTGACAAGATTGTAGAAGTAATCGCTAATGTCATCTATCTGTCCGTTTATTTCTGCTGATCTTTAAAACTCTGGTATGTTGATCAACGCAGGATGGGAACAACGTGATCTTGGGAACGGTTACTTTGATCTATATATACCGTTGAGTATGCACTTGGGTATTTTTGAGGACTTTAAAAGCATACTTGCAAATGTAAAACAAGAACTGATTAATATGTAGCAGCCAATCGTCATCCTCAGAAAAGTAAATTTACCATTCTTAAACTCACATTCGTCTCTCTTTATTTTTCTGTTATTAGTCTCTCGACTGGTTTGACGCAATCCTCCATCTCCTCATATCTGCCGCTAACCTTTTCATGTCTACAACCTACGTCCTCATTTACTCAAATATCGTATTTGTATATTCTAATCTCTGACTTTCTCTACAATTCTCACCTTCCATGTTCCATCCAATAACAAACTATCCAATTCTACATATCTTAAAATATAATCTACCATCCTGTCTCGCTCTCTCCCTCTCTCTCTCTTTATATATATATATATATATATATATATATATATATATATATATATATATATATATTGTAAGATATTCTTTCCTCACGTACCATTTCCAAAACACTTCCATTTCGTACTTTATCGGTGAACTTAATTTTCCGCATCCTTCTATGGTACCACATTTCAAATGTTTCAATTTTTTCTTCTTTCTGTCACTCCTAAAGTCCATGCTTAGCTCCCATAAAATGCAGTGCTCCATCGATAGATTTTAAAACGTTTTTTATTGGACCTAAATCAATTTTTGAAACTAAAAGATTTCTCTTTTTCAATGAGTCTCTTTTCTCTAGTGTTAACCTGCTTTTAACATCATTCTAGCTTCAGACATCAGTTAAAAGTTTACATTCTCTTACTGCATTTTTATATTTAATCTATTATTATTATCATTTCTGTTACGCTGAATCACTTTTGTCCTCCTTTGATTCACGTTTAATCCAATATCTTACTTCTGTAATTTTTTCATACCATTCAGTAACATCTAAGGATCCTCAGTTTGTTCTTCAAACAGGACAATACCATCAGCAAAACGTAGCTTACTGATTTGGCTCCCTGAAGCGTACGCCACATTCAAACATGTCTTCTATTTCTTTCTACTTGCTTTCTCTACATACAAGTTGAAAATTAACGGGTATAGACTATAACCTTGTCCAACAACTTTTTAACTGATGGAAGCCTCTCATGATTCCATTTTATTATAGCCACTAGATTATTAGATTAAATTATATTCTTCTACATCATATATGGTCAACCCCCGGCCCTCCAGCAGCTTCAATCCGGCCCGCGAGAGATTCAGAAATTTCAAATAACGCGCAAAAAAAATAAACTAAAAAATCTGCATTTCAATTTTCTGTCTGTTTTTGTTAATTTGCTTTTTGTATGTTTGATTATGCTATTGTAATTCTAATAAATAAAAAAAAATGTGTGAATTAGGACCGCCTTTGTATTCACTGCTACATACTTATTTCTTACCTACGGCCCGCGAGCTGATTAAGTCCAGAAATTACGACCTCAGCTAAGCAAAGGTTGCCCATGCCTGTTCTATATCGATATTTAAGCTCTGATTTCTTTGAAATTTTGTACACCTAAGATTATCAAAAGATAGTCAATAATAATGAAGCATGTAATCCTGGACCTATAGTGAGTGCGATAGTTCTTACATTTGTCGGATTGTACTTTCTTCGGATGTGTGAACATGATACTTTTATGAAAATCGGGTAGAATCTCTCCTGTTTAGTAACAGTTCGAAATCAGCTTAAATAATGTTTGGATTCCTTCTTTTCCTAGGGATTTCAGAAGTTCTGCAGGAATCTCATAAATTTCAACTGCCTAATTTGATTTCAAATTTTTTAAAGCTATGAAAAATTCTTTACTTAAAACATGCTCTCACAAGTCATCAGTGTTGACACGGCTTTCTTTTTCCAGCATACCGTTCCTGTATTCCTTCTATCAGTTAACTCTATCTTCTGGGTTTAAAAGAGATTTTCCACCAGAGGCCTTAGTGTTTACACATCTTTTCTTCGTTTCTTCAAAATTCTGTTTGAACTTCCTTTAGCAGCCCAAACGCCAATAAATAAATAAATAAATAAATAAAAACTTCCTTTATGCCACATCTACTTTACTTTTTTTTTCTACTGCTTCGAACTTTCCCTGTAGCCACTTTTGTTTTCTTGTTTTTCGTGTTTATCTGATTTCTAATTTGTCTGTGCTGATACTCTCCTGCTTCATCCTGAGCAGTTGGTGCCTTCTCCTTTGATCCATCAACACCAAATATCTTCTGCTTTCAGGCAGCTTTCTTTCTCTCTTGAACTCGCTTTAGAGCAATTTCATAGACCCACGTCTACCATCTCTTCAAATTGAAGAGATTGTTTCAACTCGTTCACTACTAGTCTGTTCTGTTTGTGTTGCTTCTTTATTGTTTTGGATTTCAGCCTACACTATCCGTTCCTGGTTATGTTTTACAGTCGAGAACTTGATTACCGAGTTCGTATTTGATGATGATATATCTAGCTGATGGAGCGGTATATCCTTCGTGTATGATTCTTAAATACTGTATTCGCCACGATCAGCTTATATCTTTCACAAAATTTTAACATCCCGCTTCCTCGGTCTTTTCTTTCTCCTGGACCAAAACTTTCGACAGTGTTCCCATCTTTTGCTTCAAGCACTATTGCATTCCAATCAACCTTGATTAGGGAGTGTGCACAAACTACGTGGCTCGGTCCAGGGGGGGGGGGTTTCTTTGGAAAGCTACGCTGGGCTACGGGGGGGGAGGGGGGGTTCCGAGCCAGGTCACGTAGCTTTCTTTTCATAACATTTTTCACACTTAAAATGAGGAACAGAACTCACAACAGCATGTGAATATTAATTTCCCTCAGTTAATTATCTCCGTATGTAATTTACAATCGTCTGACAAGAGAAAACAGTACAAAATGTCTTCTGGAATCAAAAGGGGAAAAAAGCTGCGTGCTACTCGGAAAAGAGGGGAGAGGGGAGGGGGGGGGGTAGAGGCAAAAGCCACGTAGGGCTACGTGGGGGGGGGGGAAGTGGGGGTTCACAGGAGGCCAAAATGGAGCTACGTGGTTTATGCACGCTCCCTTATTAGATTTACCTGTCCTTGACGTATTGGATTTTCCTCAGTTTCATCAAATATTTTTCTATTACACCATCAGATCCCTGTGACGTTGGAATATACAGTTGTACTAACATGGTTAGAGCATACATAATTTCAGCCTCATCAAAACAATCTTGTCACTAATCTCACTCATTTCCATAAATTCTTGTTCATTACAAATCCAACACAAGTAACCCCACTGACAACTTCTGTGCTAATAACTCTGTGTTCCCCAGAACAGCAGTCATGTGTGTCGTTCCACTTATTCTCACAAGTCCCAATGATAGCTAACTTCGTTTCGTCCCCATTTTTTAAGTTTTCTAATCTCCTTGCCCTGTTCAGACTTCTAACATTCCATTCTCCAATTCGTAGAATGTCTCTACCCATTCTGATGACTCCTCCCTGAGCACTCCCCGTCCAGAGATCAGATTGGGGGACTATTTTACCTCCGGCATATTTTACTCATTTACATATTTTATCATTGCATTTGAATGGATTAACAAAGACTGCTACAGTTCACAGGTGTTGAGAGATCATTGACTTCTAGGAAAATAAAAAAGAAAAAGTCAGGGTGTTGGATACATACCGCAGTGGAAAAATGAATGATAAAGATGAGGCTCTTGGGGAGAAACTAAATTCACGTTCAGAGTTCAGAAGCGAACACAGAATGGTCAGTTTTGGTGGGGATTTGAAATTAACAGGTGTCAACTGGGTAGGAAATAAGATAAATAACACAAAGGAACAAAGATTTGCAAATACCTTAGTAAGGGAAGGAGGCTTTACACAAGTGGTAGAGCAGAAAACATATTCGATATCTTCCTAATAAAACCTGATGATAAACTGAAAGGGTGTTTAGTAACTGAAGGCAGTTCTTATGGATATAATGGGATGCAGTAATCCAATGGACAAAACTGAAGGGGGAAATAGATACAATTATAAAAAAGCACAAATTTTGGAACTGGAAAGATATTTCAGGGGTCATTTTTATTAAATGGAAGAATGGCTCAAGTACAGTGGAAACGAAGTGGGAAGAGTTCAAGGAAATTATAAAAAAGGATGGAATTGTCTATTCCAAAGCAGAAAATAAAGAGAAGTACAGAATCTATATACTATAACAGGGAGGTTATTATTGTTATATTTCAAGTATAACAAAAGACATGTCAATTAGATAACTATATTCAAGCCATCTTCTGCCAGCTGGTCCAGCTTGATGCAGTGTGAGAAGGCTTCCAGATAGTCTTCTTGCTGGACAGTCCATCACAATGTGGTCAGCAGTTTGGATACCACCACAGTCACACGACGCATCTTCACGGAGACTTATGCTTGGTTGCATTGCACACTCCGTGACCTGTCAGAAATCTGTTCAAACCCTGGAACACAGGTTGTCAAATCTTTTATAAGGCCACATTTGTGTGAGCTGTTGGCTTTCCACTCCTTTCTCCACTCGTCATACAAGTTAAAGTAGTTATGTGTGAGATTGGCTGCTTCCATGTAGGCAGGTAATCGTGTGCGAGGAAGGTGAAGAAGGTCATCATGCAAATGAATCATGTTGTTTTCCTCCATTCCTTCCAATTCTCTAAGCAATATCGATTTTGTCCTCATTTGTGGTTGGGGAATGTTGGAAAGTGCAGGCAGCCAGGATACTGGGGGTGACCTAATGACACCACTCACTGTTCTCATAGCAGCGTTAAGCTGGGTGTCAACTTTGGCAATGTAAGCACTACCAAGCCATGTAGAGCAACAGAATTCTGCTGCGAAGATTGCCAAACCAAGGACTGCTCCTCGAAGAACTTGAGCGCCTGCACCCAATGACGTACCAGCCAGTTTCTTTACAAGGTTCACACGGGTCTGCAGTGTTAGATAAATGCTGATGAAAAGTAAGGGCTCGATCCAAGGAAACTCCCAGATATTTGGAGTGGTCTTTGTGTTCTACTCTTCCAAGGGGTCCGAAGTTTGGTCTTATTCCGACATAGGCAAGCTGGTTTGAAAGGTGAAAGCAACAAGACTGTCTTTGCGAGATTAGGTTTTAGTCTCCACTTAGAGAAGAATGTGCAGAGGTGGTTAAGACTCTCAGAGAGTCTATCTTCACAAATCTGGAAGTTTCTATCCTGGAACGTAATTACCAGTTCGGCATACTGAAATTTCCTGCAATTTAGTTGAGGTATGTCCACAATATATAAATTAAAAAGCACATGCGCCAGCACGGAACCCTGAGGCAGTCCATTGATGAGAACACGCCAGTGACTCTTTTGACCCCGCAGTGAACCTGGATTTTGCGATTACTCAGCATGTAGTTTAAGAGTTCAGCTGGGTTTTTGCACGATACTGCATTTAGGAATTTGAGGAGGAGAACCTCACGCCAGACAGTATCATAGGCTGCTGATAGGTCGACGAGCATAGCTCCAGTTTTAAGCTTCTTTTGGAATCCAGTCTCAATGTGGGTAACGAAAATCAGAATCTGCTCGGCACAGCTACGCTTTGGCCTGAATCCAGCCTGATCTGGGGGAATGACTTTATTAATGGCGTTGTGAATCCGAGCCAAGCAGCTTATATGCTGTGCTGAGGAGAGAAATTGGCCTGTAGTGTTCTGGTGCAATTCCTTCTTTACCCAGTTTTACAATGGCTATCACCTTAGCTTTTTCAAATGCAGGAGGAATCTTTGAGGTCTGTAATATTTAAAAGTGCAAGCAACAATTTTCTTGCGATAAGGAGTGTATTAACGAGGCCATCAAGTCCAGCGGCTTTGCAGAGTCTACTATACCTTAATGGGGCATACAGTCCAGACAAAGTGAATATTCTGCATTTGGTTTAATGAGCTTCTTGACTTCATGAAGTTCACTTTTCACAGATCGCATTGTATCTCTATTGCCAGGCATTAGAGGTTCTTAGCAAGTGATTGGCTATGATATTACAGGACTTTCCCCCTTTCGTACCTTTCTGATTGTAGTCGACATCCAGTTTTCGGATTAAAGACCAAGCCTTTCTGCTTGAGTGTGTGAAGTCTAACTTTTCAGTTATTTCTTGCCAGAGTTGTTTTCGACGTTGGTTCGGATACTCTAGCAAACTTATCGCTAAGGCGTGGTCTACACTTCTTTCGAACTTCTTTAGTAAATGGGTGCACTCGTGGTCCCAGATCTGTAGCCCATCGATATGTTATGCTTTGCTGCTGTTTCCATAGCTTTCATAAATTTCTGTAAGATGTTACAGCACTTGGGATATTTTCAAGGAGTCTATCCCATGTCCTTGTAAACTCTTCCCAATTTGCTTTCTTAAAGTTTCAGCGAGAGGATGAGGCAGATCTTATGACTTTTATATGGACACCAAATGAAACGACTACTTGCCTATGCTGACTGTGTGAAAAGTCGTTAATGCTCAGACCATCATCGGCATTGGGAGTTTTTGTAGTAAAACACAGGTCAGGATTAGACTCTGATCCTCATCTGGCTGACTTGAATGTCTTCTTACTCTTGGCATCAAAGTGAAGGTTTAAGTTACTAAGCTCCATCCATTCACATAACTGTCTACCATTCTCGTCTTCTTCCATGTAACCCCAGTCAGGGCTTTGGAATTAAAATCTCCCACATATGCAATTTAGGCAGTGGGTAGGCAAACCAAAGATACTCGGTGGCTTATAGATATTAGCTATAGCACGCCACATGCCTGCGCAACTAAGATCTGTACATTGCCTGAGTCTTGTTTGGCCACTGTGGATACATCCATTATATTGTTTCTGGCATATGTTGCAATACCATATTGCTGGTGATTGATACTATCATATATATTATTTCTATAAGGTATTTTTTTGTCACAAGCCTATATCTTCCTTCATACTTAACCGAAATCAATGAATGAGGTGTCATTTTAAAGCTTATGGTCTCCACTTTGGTTAAATCGTATTTTAAGCAAGGAAGTTTTCGGAATTCGACCCTTAAAGGGCAAAAATGTAAATTTTTCTAAAATACTGTTTTCTGTGTTAAGAGTCAGTTATCTCCCTGGATACCTATCTGAAACCGTTTTATGAAGTATCGTTTTAAAGATTAAGATCTCCGCTTTTGTGATGTCATATATTAAGCCAGAAAGTTTTCGGAATTCGACCCTTAAAGGGCAAAAGTATCAATATTTTTGCAATGCATTTTTGTGTCACGAGCGATTTATCTCCCTTAATATCTAACCGATATAGATAAATGAGGTATCATATTAAAGAATAAGGTCTCCGCCATGGTAACATTATATTTTAAGAAAGGAATTTTTCGTAATTCGACCCTTATAGGGCAAAAATATCACTTTTTTAAAAATGCGTTTTTTGTATCTCGAGCCATTTATCTCCCTGGATATCTAACCAAAATCGATAAATGAGGTAGGATTATGAGGAGTAATTTCTCAGCTTTGTGACATCATATTGTAAGAAAGAATGTGTTTGAAATTCAACCCTTAAAGGGAAAAAGTATCAATTTTTCTATAACGCATTTTTGTGTCACGAGCGATTTATCTCCCTTAATATCTAACCAATATAGATAAATGAGTCATCATATTAATGAATAAGGTCTCTGTCATGGTAACATTATATTTTAAGAAAGGAATTTTTTGTAATTCGACCCTTATAGGGCAAAAATGTCACTTTTTCTAAAATGCGTTTTTTGTATCTCGAGCCATTTATCTCCCTGGATATCTAACCAAAATCGATAAATGAGGTAGGATTATGAGGAGTAATGTCTCAGCTTTGTGACATCATATTTTAAGAAAGAATGTTTTTGGAATTCAACCCTTAAAGGAAAAAAGTATAAATTTTTCTATTACCGATTTTTGTGTCACGGGCGATTTATCTCCCTTGATATCTAACCGATATAGATAAATGAGGTATCATATTAAAGAATAAGGTCTCCGCCGTGGTAACATTATATTTTAACAAAGGAATTTTTCGTAATTCGACCCTTAAAAGGCAAAAATGTCAATTTTTCTAAAATGCGTTTTTTGTATCTCGAGCCATTTATCTCCCTGGATATCTAACCAAAATCGATAAATGAGGTAGGATTATGAGGAGTAATGTCTCAGCTTTGTGACATCATATTTTAAGAAAGAATGTTTTTGGAATTCAACCCTTAAAGGAAAAAAGTATAAATTTTTCTATTACCGATTTTTGTGTCACGAGCGATTTATCTCCCTTGATATCTAACCGATATAGATAAATGAGGTATCATATTAAAGAATAAGGTCTCCGCCGTGGTAAGATTATATTTTAACAAAGGAATTTTTCGTAATTCGACCCTTAAAAGGCAAAAATGTCAATTTTTCTAAAATGCGTTTTTTGTATCTCGAGCCATTTATCTCCCTGGATATCTAACCAAAATCGATAAATGAAGTAGGAATATAAGGAGTAATGTATCAGCTTTGTGAAATCATATTTTACGAAAGAATGTTTTTGGAATTCAACCGTTAAAGGAAAAAAGTATAAATTTTTCTATAACCGATTTTTGTGTCACACGCGATTTATCTCCCTTAATATCTAACCGATATAGATAAATGATGTATCATATTAAAGAATAAGGTCTCCGCCATGGTAACATTATATTTTAAGAAAATAATTTTTCTTAATTCGACCCTTATAGGGCAAAAATGTCACTTTTTCTAAAATGCGTTTTTTGTGTCTCCAGCCACTTATCTCCCTTGATATCTATCCAAAATCGATAAATCAAGTACGATTGTGAGGAATAATGTCTCAGCTTTGCTGACATCATATTTTAAGAAAGAAGTGTTTGGAATTCAACTATTAAAGGGAAAAAGTATAAATTGTTCTACAACGTATTTTTGTGTCACGAGCCTTATATTTCCCTTGATATCTAATCGATATAGATAAATGACATATCGTATTAAAGACTAAGGTTTCCGCCGTGGTAAGAAAGGAATTTTTCATAATTTGACCCATAAAGCGCAAAAATGTCAATATTTCTAAAATACGTTTTTTTGTGTTTCGAACCATTTATCTCCCCGGATTTCTAACCAAAATCGATAAATGAAGTAGGAATATGAAGAGTAATGACTGAACTTGGTGAAATTATATGCAGCCTCACTATTCATCGGATTTTATTCGCGAAATTTTCGCGCGGGTCGTCTAGTATATATTATTTCTATAAGGTATTTTTTTGTCACAAGCCTGTATCTTCCTTCATACTTAACCGAAATAAATGAATGAGGTGTCATTTTAAAGCTTATGATCTTCCCTTTGGTCACATCATATTTTAAGAAATGAAGTTTTCGGAATTCTGCCCTTAAAGGGCGAAAATGTCAATATTTCTAAAATGCTGTTTTCTGTGTTATGAGTCAAATATCTCCCTGGATACCTATCTGAAACCGTTTTATGAAGTATCATTTTAAAGATTAAGATATCCGCTTTAGTGACGTCGTATATTAAAAAGAAAATTTTCTGAATTCGACCCTTAAAGGGCAAAAGTATCAATATTTTTGCATTGCATTTTTGTGTCACGAGCGATTTATCTCCCTTAATATCTAACCGATATAGATAAATGAGGTATCATATTAAATAATAATGTCTCCGCCATGGTAACATTATATTTTAAGAAAGGAATTTTTCGTAATTCGACCTTTATAGGGCAAAAATGTCACTTTTTCTAAAATGCGTTTTTTGTATCTCGGGCCATTTATCTCCCTGGATATCTAACCAAAATCGATAAATGAGGTAGGATTATGAGGAGTAATGTCTCAGCGTTGTGACATCATATTTTAAGAAAGAATGTGTTTGGAATTCAACCCTTAAAGGGAAAAAGTATAAATTTTTCTATAACGCATTTTTGTGTCACGAGCGATTTATCTCCCTTAATATCTAACCGATATAGATAAATGAGGTACCATATTAAAGAATATGGTCTCCGCCATGGTAACATTATATTTTAAGAAAGGAATTTTTCGTAATTCGACCCTTATAGGGCAAAAATGTCACTTTTTCTAAAATGCGTTTTTTGTATCTCGAGCCATTTATCTCCCTGGATATCTGTCCAAAATCGATAAATCAAGTATGATTATGAATAATAATGTCTCAGCTTTGGTAAGATCATATTTTAAGAAAGACGTTTTTGGAAATCAAAGCTTAAAGGGAAAAAGGATAAATGGTTCTACAACGCATTTTTGTGTCACGAGCTATTTTTCTCCCTTGATATCTAACCGGTATAGATAAATGAGGTATATTATTAAAGAGTGAGGTCTCCGCAGTGGTAACATTATATTTTAAGAAACGACTTTTTCGTAATTCGACCCTTAAAGGGCAAAAATGTCAGTATTTCTAAAATACGTTTTTTGTGTTTCGAGTCATTTATCTCACTGGATTTCTAACCAAAATCGATAAATGAAGTAGGAGTATGTATGAAGAGTAATGACTAAGCATTGGTGACATCATATTCAACCTCACTATTCAATGCATTTTTATCCGCGAAATTTTCGCACGGGTCGTCTAGTCTACTATATAATATCCAGGGATGTGACTTCTGCGTTTAATGTCTATGAAGTCGCGCGTCTTGATCTCTTGAGATGCCAGAAAGTCCACATGGTGACTGAGCATCAGTTTGGACAGGACTCCGCTTTTCTCTATAGATAATCTCCTCTACGTTAAAATGGCACACCCGGAGGGTGTTGCCTATGCCCTGAAGAGGGCTATTAACAGGGAGGTGAGACGAGAACACAACACAGTTAAGAAACAGCAAGGCACTAGGGAATTTTTGAAACAACTAACCAAGGAATTAATAATATCAAAGAAACTGGCCAAGGTTGAGTTTATCTATATCTATAAAATGAAAACCGAACATATTTGAAATTTAAAACCTCGGAATATACGGAGCAGATTTCGGTGGGGTTTTCACTGTTTTAAAGCTTGGAATCTTAATTCAGTTGTCTGACAAATCTTATGTTTCAACGTTAAATAATGTTGTAGCATTAAATGAAATTCTGAACGTATGGTGAGGAAATCCGCAGGAGGAACCACTAGATGCTGCATACTACGCACTAAACACACAACTACAATACAATATCTCTGATCATAGCCTTTAATGAGCAATTTACAATAATAACCGTTTTTTCATACTCCACACTGAAAAAAACTTGAAATATTATTTCCTTTAATACGGGGTGTTTAGTTTTTAAACGCCACCGATGGCTGTATTGAATGCGAGGAATGAAGAACGAAAAATCAGTAGAGATTTTCTTTGCCTCCGATTTCTGACAATGTCTGTGACCATCAGCTTTAGTATATGTCTCTGATATCAATGTTTAGTGTTCTGGCAAATATTTACGATAATTTTCTAGATGTTTAGTGTTCTGGCAATTATTTACGATAATTTTCTGGATAAATTACGTTGAATTATACAGGTAAAACTAATACTAAAATATCTCTGCCGTTTAGGTTTGGATTCAGTTAACGTCTAACTGAAGGTTTTTTTTTTTTTTTTTTTTTTTTTTTTTTTTTTTTTTTTTTTTTTTTTTTTTTTTTTGAGCTAACCACCTCAATTTAGAGATTCAATATCTCAATGTATCTCGTCAAGTTAGATAAGAATACTTCGTCGATTTGGCTTATTCGAAATTTTTTTCACGTCCAGGCCGCATTTCAATCTAACCATGTCAGCTGTGAGATAACATTTTTTTGGTATTTACGCTGATGATTTTTTTGGTACTAAGCTGCAATTCTGCGCCATACGCGCGTGTTTCTGACGTACTCTAGCTTTTATTCATTTCAGCGACCTTCACAGGTTGTCCCAGGCACATGCACGAATATACTCAAGATGCGAAGACATACGTGAGAACTTATGGGAGACCAGATTTGTTCATAACCTTCACGTGCAATCCGGCTTGGACAGAGATAAAGGAAATGCTCACAAACGGTCAAGTGCCCAGTGACCGCCACGACTTAATTCCGAGAGTATTCAGGCAGAAACAATCAAAATTAATGGACGTCATAACAAAGTGTCATGTGTTTGGAGCGACAAGATGCTGGATGTATACAATAGAATATCAAAAGCGCGGATTACCACACTCGCACAATTTAATATGGTTAGTCGATAAAATCCAGCCTTCACAAATTGATGGCATTATATCTGCTGAACTCCCTAACCAAAAAGAAGATCCCAATCTTTTCGAAGTGATTACTAAAAATATGATCCACGGACCTTGTGGAAATCTAAGCCCCAACTCGCCTTGTATGAAGGAGGGAAAGTGCAATAAAAGGTACCCAAGAAAACTGACCAAAGAAACACAAACTGGTGATGATGGTTATACTAGATACAGAAGACGAGCTCTGGAAGATGGAGGATTGACTACTAAATTAAAGATACGTGGCAACACAGAAACAGATATTGACAACAGCTGGGTTGTGCCATTTTCAACCCTGCTGTCCAGAATGTTCCAGGCACATATTAACGTTTAATACTGCAACAGCATAAAATCAATAAAGTATGTTTGCAAGTACGTAAACAAAGGTAGTGGTATGGCTGCTTTTGGATTAACCAACAGGGAAACAAATAATGAAGTTATGCAGTATCGATTGGGACGATACATCAGTAGCAACGAAGCAGTTTGGAGGATCTTAGGATTTCCTATTCATACAGCTGTTCACTTGAATGAACATTTAGAAAATGGGCAGAGGGTTTACTTCACAAAGGACAGCTAAAATAGAAAATAAACCACCGAACACGACTTTGACAGCATTCTTCCAATTATGCCAACATGATCCTTTTGATAGGAGTTTGCTCTATCCTGGGGTACCTAAATACTAGACGTGGAATTCTTCAAGAAAAGTTTTCAGCAGACGAAATATTGGACTTCCCGTCCCTGGACATGACGCTGTTTCAAGTGACGCATTGGGTAGAGTGTACACAGTTCACCCCAATAATTCCGAATGCTTTTTCCTCAGAATGCTTCTTCACATAGTGCGAGGACCCACTTCTTTCATAGCACTAAAAACTGTTAACGGTGAAGTATGCCAAACATACAGAGAGGCTTGTCAGAAACTCGGTTTGCTTGAAGGAGACCAACACTGGGACAGTACATTGAGAGAAGCCGAATTAATCTCCTTTCCACACCAGATCAGAAACTTATTTGCTATAATACTGACCACTTGTAGCCCATCAAATCATATCAGTTTATGGGAGAAATATAAAAAAGCAATGAGTGAAGATATACTTGCAAAAGTCAGAGTACAAAACCAAACATTTGATCTTAATTTCTGTGCAGAAATTTTCAATAATACATTGATAATTCTTGAGGACAAATGCATGACCATGACTAACAAGACCTTGGTGCAATTTGGCCTACAAGCACCAATACGAGGACAATATAACATACTCAATGCAGACTATATGAGAGAGAAGAACTACAACATAGACGAACTGCGTGCATACGTCGCATCGAGGCAACCACTTCTTAATAGTGATCAAAAAAAAAGGACACGAAACTATAATGGATCAAATCATAAAACAACAGGGTGGGATAATTTTTCTGGATGCCCCTGGTGGCACAGGGAATACTTTCATGTTCAATCTTATTCTAGCCGAGATTCGGGCACAGGGAGAAATTGCTCTTGCCATAGCTTCTTCGGGCTTTGCAGTTACTCTTCTGGAAGGAGGGAGAACAGCTCACTCTGCGCTGAAGTTGCCACTAGATCTTGCAAGACAAACAAATCCTACCTGTCATATAAGTACGAAAAGTGGTCGGGCGCAGGTGCTTAGAGAATGTAAACTGATAGTTTGGGATGAATGCACCATGGCCTACAAGAAAGCACTCGAGGCTTGATATAAGAGGAAATAACAAACTTATGGGAGGAGCTATGGTGCTTCTCTGTGGAGACTTTCGGCAAACACTACCAGTAATTCCAAATCAACACCAGCTGATGAAATAAATGCCTGTCTAAAATATTCAGTTCTGTGAGAAAAAGTAACAACAATCACTCTAAAAGAAAATATGAGAGTGCTATTAAGGGATGAAAATGCTCAGCTTTTTTCTCAAAGAGGCTTTTGGAAATCGGTGACGGTAGACTACCAATTGAATCTTCTGGTAATATACGTTTTCCCATCGGTTATTGTAACCTTCTATCCTCCATTCAAGAACTAATAGGTGTAGTATACCATAACGTTGCGCAAAATTTTAGTAATATAAACCGGTTGTGTGAAAGGGCCATTCTTGCTGCTAAAAATGAGAACGTTAATGAAATAAACAACCGAATACTTGCTGCAATTTCCCAACAGAATTTCTGAATTCCCTGTATCCAACTGGATTGCCACCGCATCGTCTTATACTTAAAGTTGGATGCCCTATCATATTACTACGAAACCTCGACCCACCAAATCTGTGCAACGGAATAAGGCTGTGTGTGAAGGAAATGCTACCTAATGTGATACAGGCTGACATATTGACAGGAAAGGGAAAAGGCGAAACTGTTTTTATTCCACGGATACCACTTATTCCAAGCGATCTTCCATTCAGTTTTAAAAGACTACAACTGCCAGTAACACTTGCATTTTCTATCACGATAAACAAGTCGCAGGGACAATCAATTCGCTACTGTGGAGTTGATTTAAGATCATCATGTTTTTCACATGGCCAACTTTATGTTTCATGCTCAAGGGTGGATTCCCCCCAAAATTTGTTTATTTTGGCACCTGGAGGGGAAACAAAGAATGTTGTCTACACGCAAGTATTATAATAATAAGGACCACATTCAATCAATAAAAGAAGAAGTACACTGCTTTAACGGTGCGCTCTTCACAATTAAAAAGCATTGAATTTATTTATTTGTATTGGTGTTCAGGTTTACGCCCATACAGCCATTTCCAAAAATCCGAATTACAATATACCATACGTCTTATGATGCTACGTGACGTGCCTCCAAAAGCAGGAAATGAAAATCCATCCATGAAATCAATATTTTTTAGCAGAGCTTTTCAGGCATCCAGAACGCAAGGAAAAGACAGGTTCGGAATTGGAAGTATATCACAACTTAGGATTCTCGCCGTGGAGGAATATCATTCATGAAATAAGGAGTTTTAAAAACTGTAAAACCTTCTCTAATCTACAACTTGCCTAATCAAACTTATAGGATTTTATGTCGAATTTTTAAATTTTGTGAATTTCCGTAAATTACGGAGGGAAAGTTCATAAAGTTTAATACACATGTTTCACATATGGCTTATCAAATTATTGAAAGGGTAAATCAACCTTAACCATACCGGGCAACGCGGGTACTCTGCGGGACCTCTGACTGAAGCGTCTAGAAATTTCTATAGTTATATTAGAAAACTGGTTGAAAGAGAGGATGTTGAGACAATTACAGATAAGGATGGAGAAGAAGTAATTGAGAATTTTAAAGAAGGCGGAGTTATTAAGCAGCTGGTTCAGTGAGGCCATTATGGATAATAATTCAGGAACGGTAGGGGTTATATCCGAAAACGACTCTATCTGAACAGTTAGAAGAAAGCAGATTAGAAAATTCGAAATTAAATATGAAGATATCATGAAAGCACTAAGGAATCTACAAAACCGTAAAGGGGCCGTTGTGGATAATATTACTATAGATATCTTAAAGGTAGTAGGATGGGACATTGTACCTTACCTTGAAACATTATTTAAATTGCGTGTGGATACTTGTTGTTTACCAGATGACTGAAAAAGTGCGATAGTATTCCAGTCCATAAAGGAGGGGTGACAAATAGGGGCCACAACTATAGGGCAATCAGCTTGACACCAGTGGTAGGTAAATTAATGGAGAGCTTAATTTGCAACCATATCAGACGTCTATGAGGAACGTAATTGGTTTTTCAAGTCAGCAATATGGCTTTAGACAAGGATATTTACGTAAATCTCAGTTAGTAGGCTACATGCAAGATATTTCTGATGAAGTGGACAGGGGAGGTCAAGTTGATTGTGTAGCACTAGATCTCTCAAAGGCATCTGACAGAGTGAGCCATGAAATGGCGCTAAATAAGGTACAAATTATTGGAGTTAATAAAAATGTTATTTGCTGGGTAGAAGAGTTCCTAAAAGGTAGAACACAAAAAGTCATGGTAGGAAATGCAGTATCAAAAGAAGTAGGAGTAAACATGTGAGCACCACAGGGTAGTGTATTGGAACCATTGCTGTTCATTATTCTGATCAATGATTGTGGTAATGGTTTATTGTCAGAGGTTAGATTGTTTGCAGATGATATAAGGGGGCATCCATAAATTACGTGAGGTGTTTTTCCGGATTTTCGGACCCCTCCCCCTTCTGGTGAGACTTCGTGAGATCTGGTCCAACCCCCCTCCCCCCTGGTGAGATCTGGTTCGTGAGGGCCCCTCCCCCCCTCTAGAAATCGCCCTCGTAACTTTCTGAGACCTTTTTTTAGGTCCCACCCTTCCAAAGCCAGTTACACCCTCACGAAATACCCCCCTAAGATAACCTTTTGCGTGTTTTGTAGACCTTTTTTATTCTCTTTTTTAGCTCTACAGGCTGTAGCAGAATGACCAAATATGGGTCATTCCGTACATTTTTATATATATTATTTTGCATATTTTTATATTTAAAAAGAATAAGAAAGGAATTATCGGAGAGGATTGTCAGTGTTTGTGGGACCTCCCAGCTAGACGCGCCAGAGGGTCGCGACAGGCAGGGACAATGGACACCAGCTACCCTTCTCACGCAGTTGGTCAAGCGTATAATCCCTTGGCTCCGGGGAAACGGTAAACTGAGGTGAAGAAACTACCCAAGCCCCAGGTCTACGAACGGGAAGTTTTGGAGGTCACAGGTGACGAAAAAGTCCGAGGCTATCCCGAGTTCACACGAATCAAGAAAGACAAGGTTCGCCTATCGTGACAGCCGAAGGGAGGAGCTTAAAAATGGCAGAACCAATCGAGAGAGACTTTCCTTTGCATTTTGTAATGATGGTGTATTTTTTTCTATGTAAACCACGAGCGACGAGAGGAGGCTTTTTCCGGCGGACGCTGAGGGGGACTTGGCTCCGAGCCTTCAGACGAGAAGGAGCGGATCTTCCGAGGCTGGAGATCGCTCGGTCTTGGCTTCGAACCTGAGGTTCAATAAGAGTGTCTTGTACAGTGAGGTCATTGTGCACGCACCCAGTAAGCTTGCACGGACGTGGTGTATTGTCCACTATAGCCAAGGGGCTATAGTAATTCCTCCGTCGCGGGAAATACATCGCCGTCACGGTAATAATTCTACAAGTGCAGTGTGGTACTTTTATTCGGTCATTGAGTACAGCCCTGTAACGACCACTGAATGATTAGGAGTTCTCGCACCCCCAAATATTGAGCTAGCTGGGGCTGACTTTCTTAAAGCCACACTTGGTGGATAATTTAAATTATCCTGGCGCCCGGCATTTGAGATGGAATACAGTTGATGTTAATACTGTGTTTGATTTATGGTTCCCGATCATTGTGAAGGGAACTTTCATTTAAAAAAATCAAGTGTGTAGCTTTCTTGCTTGCCAGTTAAAATTGGGAGTTTGTTTCAAGATTAATTTAAAGGTGGTTGTGTTTTAATGCTTTGTTTATTTGTTAATATGTGTTGGCAATTGTAAGAAGAGGCTTTGCATAGTTCTTTTTATCATATTTCAATGTGTCAATGTTAACGATAAATAAGCCTCGCCTGTACGCCATTATGAGTACCCAATAAACTAGTAACCTAGGGTTTCTTTTATATATAAAAAGAAGTAAAAGGTTTTCACCCTTACCTCCCCGGCATAACCGCCACAAGGCCGACATAAATTTCCCGTTGAACCCTCCTTCCTCCTTGGTGAGATTTCGCCGGACCCTCCCCCTCCCTATTTCACCTCACGTAATTTATGGACGCCTCCTAATGTTGTAGTATAAAAGGATCAAAACAATAGAAGACTGTAAACAGCTTTTGTGTGATCTAGATAAGATAACTAGATGAGTGAGTCAACATGGGATGAAGATAAATGCAAAGAAGAGCCAGCTTATTAGGTACACAGACGGTTGATTATGATTATAATCTGGGGAAGGAGCTACATATTGAAGATTCGAAATGTAAATGCCTTGTCATAACATTTGTTAGCAGACTTAACTGGAAAGGACACATTGGTTCAAAATGCTTCACCTATTGGAAAGAGTGATGAGGGGATGAACTGGAGAAGTAAACGAATCACGGTACAAAACTCTGGTCAAATCACTGCTGGAATATGATGGTGTAGTATGGGATCCACATTTTGAGTATCTTGGAGGGAGTGCAGAGAAGTGCAAAATTACCTATAAACACAATCGGTAACTACAGTAATATGATAAAGGAACTGGAGTGGGTTTCGTTGGAGGATAGAAGGAGGGTGAAGAGAGTCATGGAAATGTACAAGGCCTATATTGGCGATGAAGCGTGGAAAGATTTTGTTGGGAAAATTAAGAGAGGTGCTTGGTAGGGTAAAGATGGCCACAAGCTGACACTTGAATTCAGGCATAAGGGTGTGGGAAAATTTTCTTTTATAGGAAAGGATGCAAGGGATTGGAATAAGTTGCCAGTGGGAGGTAATGAATAATTTACCAAAAACACTGAAAGAATTTAAAGTAAAAATTGGTTGAGGGCAAAAATGTGTTGGAGGAGGAAAGGAGAAGGATGGGTTAGTAGGGAGATTACCACCGGAGCGTGCGCTCCATCGCAATTTATCAGTTATTATTATTATTATTATATGGCCCCGGAGTACCCTTTGTGTTTTTAACGCAGTGGCTTCCCATCGTCTTCTCCATCCCCATTCTTTTAATCGTTTCTGATTCATCCGACGTTATGGACTATTTCGCGGATGTCTTACGCCTTCCTTTCAGGAGGCAGTTGGCAAGCAGTGGTTAACTACTAATACCTTGTATCATCCACTCGGCAGTGCCTCGTAAACAGAGTGCACCACGTGAAGGAGAGGCTAATATAGATTCTCCCAAATCCTTACACCCCGCATTCTGACAGGGAAGCTGAAAATCAACGATAGTGGATGCACATTATGAGAAATGCAACGGGGTGGAGTCACTCAGGAATGAGCTAAATCACTGATAAGTATTTTATCTGTACATCAGAAACAAGGTATAAATGTAAATCCTTCCCCTTCACCATTGTATTGAGGTCGTAAAATAAATGAATGAGTACAGTACGGAGGTCACAGTTTTTTATCATCCGAATCAACAGCATTACGCGTAAACCCAACGAATAAATCTTTCTAGCGCAGTTTAGGTGTTTCGGTTGACGTTAACGACTTGTTGAAGTCCGTTCTTGAAGGAAAGCTAATGATCACCGTTGTTGCAATTTTAGAGAGGCGAATTGCAAATTGAGATAAAAAGAAAATTAACTGACGATCGTATCCAGCCAAGTGGTTCTTGCGCTCCACGTTTCTGTACGCTGACTGCATTAATTTAAGTACTTGGGTGTCCGATCTTCGCTCGGCATCTTTCGATTTCTGTTCGGTATGCAAGATTTTATCAAAATCATTAGAGACGATTGTGAGAAATTAATTTTACCTCTATACATATTATATGGGTATATATTTATATAGTATTAGATATATTATTTATGTTATAAAAACCTAACTTAGTTCACGAGATGGTTTTAGAGCCGTTCCCTAGATTCCATATACAACAATTGCTCTTCTTTTGTTGTGTAAAATCGTGTTCCAAACTTTAAAAACCAATCGTTATCTACATGTGAAATTTCATCCAAATCGCTTGAGCCGTTTTCGACATCGTTCATTTACCAACTCATAAATTACTTTTAAAGAAAAATGCTATTATTATATTAAATAGAAATCTTAATGCTAATCAGGAATTAATTAATGATCCAAGATTAGTGGTAATTCAATTAGACGAGTTAATCATCAGTGATAAATTCAGTCACTCTGATAAGACTGCTCATACCGCGCATTCTCACACCTTCTGACCCAAAGGGTAAGAAAATACTTCCCAATAAAAATAACTTTCGTTATTACCATTAATAAAGCACATCGATAGGCATTTCAAAGGGCAGAATTGTATTTACCAGAGCCTGTAATTTCGTATGGACACCTGTACATGGCTTTTTCAGGAGTTCGTAGATTCAATAATATTTATGTTTATGTTAAAGGCACGTTCAGAAAGTAAACGATGATCTCATTGTAACTGCCAATATTGTTTTCAAAGAAGTTTTGTAAAGAAGTTTGAAAAAATCACATCTGACAAAGCTGACATTTGTTGTTTAAATATTTACTTTTAAATGTTTTAGTTATACATGAAGTATTTAATGATAACGGCTTTTTACAGTAGAAGTGATATTTATTACTACTCTTCAAAATAAAATACCTTTCATTAATAAATTTACTTGCATTTACTTATTTCCACAATATTATATTAACATTCGACTACGAAAGATATAAGAGTTCCTTGCTCTAACCAAACAGAATCTTAGCTAGTATCAGTCGGCTTAATGGGACCTGGAAAATTTACGAGATGGCGTTAGTGCCGTTTCCGCGATATCAAGCACAAGAATTGCTCTTTTTTTGTGTGTAAAATCGCGTTTTTGCGGGAAAGACACCTATTTATATAAACTTAAAAAGCAAAACGTTATCCGTTATCTAAATATGAAATTTCACCCAAATCGTTAGAGCCGTTTCCGTGATACCAAATAAACCAAATTTGCTTTTTTAAAGATGTAAGATTCACTTTACAAAATGAAAAACTTTTTTTATTCATAAAATAAAGATGGTTTCTAAATATAGTTCAGTATTCTTACTAGAAATTGTGCTAAAAATGGTATATATAAATCAAATATAAAGAAAATTTCTGTTAAAAAAATTATATTTCTACATCACAAAAATGGAATTTTTTAAAAAGTATATAAGTTGGGAGTATTTAATAACCATTTCATGACATTTTCTGTCGAATGATACAAAACTGCAGGTAGACGCTTGTAGCTCTGTATTTCATACGATTTTAGAGATTCTGCTTTCAATTTCAACACTCTTCTGCTTTCCATTCCCAAACAAACATTGGCATCTAAGTTTATGTGACAACAGAGTTTAAAATAACTGAATATCCTGAAGATTTGGCTGCCTGTTATATTTAAAAACAGTACATTGATAAATTACCATAAACTCATTAGACATAACTACTGCTTACATTAGATTGCGACAGTTATATAAAACCAGTTTACATGGTTTCGACTAATTATTCTATTAGAAATTAAATAATGCATAAGCATATACGTTAAGGTAACAGCTGCAGTAATATTAATTAAGCCCATAAAAACATCATATTAAACGGGATGAGAAACACGAGCTTTCCCGCAAAGTAGAAATGAGAAAATTAAAAAATTTGAATTAGACCTTGTAGATATTAAAAGGAAGCTAAGAATACTAAAAAGTGTGAAGGGGCTGATGTGAACAACATAAGGAGACTCGACATTGAACCTTACCTTGTAATACTAAACTACCATTTTTGAAAAGTGCAACACCAAGAAGACGACATGTGACTATCACGAAATTTATTTCATAGATGTGGGACATGACAAAACACAAATGATTATAATTACAGAACTGAACATGCACTTTGACCTTGAGAATTCAGCATAGTGTGAAGCCGCCACGTGCTCAAATCAGAGCCTCCAGTACATTCATAGTGGTTTGGAATCAAAGAGATCCTGGATACGCTGCAAGGAAAAACACTGCCACGCGGTTTGTAGGCGTGACCACAAGGCATCGACAGTAATTGTAGGAGAACCAGAACGAAAAAGCTGCCGACAAGTCAGACAAACATACTGGCGTGGTACCCGTTGTTCTTCAAAGAAGATTTTCGCTTTCCTCGCCACATTGTCCTGGTGAACATGGGATGTAAGGCTGTAGGCTCTGATGTAGTGGTTGCCTCAGTAGTCAGGAGTCAAGATCGTATGCTATAATGAATGTCACTCCAGGTCATCGCATTTAGCGTTTCTCCGCTATGCCGCTCAACGATGCAGTCTGTCCTATCTCTTTTATCATGAAACGTATGTGGTCATCACTGTAGGACTCTTCCTAAAACACTACGTTTTGCTATTGAGCACGTCAATGAGAGCGTCAATGTGCCCATCGCAGTCCAAGGCGCTGCGCTGGTTGTTTCTGGTCAGTGGAAGCCGACGCAATAGCACGTGCGCCATCAGTTCAGCCCTCAGCACTTCTTGCACGTTTCCACGTTGTTTGACAGCTCTGCACCAGCTGTGCGGTGCTGCTGGGCATACCTGCACGACATCCTAATCACTTATTACGGTTCCATTGTTCTACACATCCTCTAATTTTGGAGTGTTCAGACAATTCCTTGTAAGTGTTACAATTTTCTCAAACAGTAGTGTATTTACATTTGAAGTAGGGACTGGATACATATTAGTGTGATAGTGGTAGCGGTTCATAAAGGAGTAGTGACAAATAAGTTGAAAACTACTAATGGCTGGCTAATTAATTCGCAACATGGCAGAAATGGCTGCCAGGAAGACTGGTTTTCAAATCGCAAAGATGGCACTAACAAAGGATGTTCATGTGAATCCCAGTTCGTGGGTTACATGCAAAATATTTCAGATCAAATAATCAAAGGAGGGCAAATTGATAGTGTAGGACTAGATCCCTCCAAGACATTTGAAATAGTGAGCTATAAGAAGGTGTTAAATAAGACGAAAACCATTGGGGTGGGATAAAAGTCTTAGTATAACATTTCATTATGAACTTAACTCGACAGGAAACATTCGGCAGGCGGTAGGAAACCCTTCATTTACTGGCAAGAGAGATGAGGGCATGTATCGGAAAATGAGGAAATTGGGTTACAAAATATTTTCGAACCATTGATTTATTATGGTGATGTATTATGTGTTCCACATGTTGGGTATCAAATACAGGAGTTGGAGAACGTGAAAATGAGTGCAGCTATATTTGTTTGTGCACAACACAGCCAGTAGCAGATAAAATGAAGTAGCTGTATTGGTAGTCACTGGAAAAGTGGGTGTCTTTGGAAATTACCACAGTTGTATGTGTTTCATCGCAATCAAATTAAAATAAGTAGACAAAGAAAATAAATATCAGTAGTAGTACATGAAAGGAAAATGATGACCATGACCACAAGCTTGAACTCGATTTCAAGCATAAGAGAGTGGGGAAACTTTTCCTTTAGACAAAGGAGTCATGGGAAGTACTGGAGAATTTAAGAAAAAATTTAATGAATTTCTAATTAAAATTCATAAAAGACAAATGTAGGTGGATGGGGAAATTTCGATCAATAAATTTATGATAAAATAAAGAAATGGGAAAGTTGTGTCCAGAAACTGTTACCAATATATGTGCTCCATTGCGATAAAATTACATTGAATCAGTCCGAAGAGAATCTTATGTTCTTATCACCTATAACCATTTCTGATATTATATCTTTTTTTTATTGTTACTGTTGCTTTTTTCTAGCCGGAATAGAATAAATGTGTTAGTATTCTGATATGGATAAGGTCGTTTTATTACGGCTGGTTTTCTGTTCACCTTAGCAAAATGTGACTAGGAACTATGGTGGTGTGGTTCCAGCGACTTAAAGTCTACATTGTTCTAACCTTCGTTTCACTCAATTTAACCCTTAATATCGCCTGTAGTTTTGGTGGTGAGCAATGTTGAGAAGAAATGTAAGGAAACCTATTGTTAAATGCTACAACTATGATACTAAAAATGTCAGTAAAGATGGGTTGAAATCTTGATTTAAGAATTTTGTACTCAGCATGCTGATCTCGACAAAAACTAATTCAGTACACTCTTTCGCCACCTCCTATCATTCAGTTATCAATTGATGCACGAATAAATAACGCTGGAAAATTCTACTGAGTGGGTAAGAAGCTATAGGGACGGAGAAAGATGACATTTTTCAACTCGTGCATAAACGTTTCTTTAACGAAGTGGCACGGAATGCAATCGAAAGAATCAAGTGGTGGCAGATCAAAACAGACGTGTCATGAGAAGACCAGAAAGAAAATAAGAAAAAAAAAAATAAAAAAACATGAAGCAAATTAACGAAGGAATTAATACGTCTGGTAGAAATGAGATGACTGGGAAGGCAGACCTCTATATTGCCGACTGTCTGGAAGGCGGTGAAGGCGAACATAAAGCCGAATCCGAGCAGCACGACGTTCAGGAAGCTTCTGTCGCAAGGCATGGCTGCTGGCTGGGTGCTCACTGCCGCCAGGTCGACGTTAGCGCCGCGTTTTATAACGACGCTACTGCCAGGAGGGGGGACGGCAAGCTACCGCCACTGGGAAGCTTCAAAATTCCTCACAACATTGCCTAAATGCTTTTTCTGGTAATATTTGTTGTTTGTGGCACTACAAAATTATTGATCAAAAAAATTCGTCAATTTTGACTTCGATTTTTCGTAATAACAGTTCTGTTGTATGGATTATTTCCATGTTTTTGCTGTTTGAAAGTTTATGATCTGAGTTGAAATTAGCTTCGTGATTTTCGCACATTAATATTAGTGAATTGTCCGCCTATTGTGGTCGAAAAGTTTTGCCTAAAACAGTACAAAACCAAAGAGCGAAAGAGTTACGCGGCTTTTGAACAGTTTGAGGCCACTGCTTTTCGAAATTTTTGTTGTTTTTTTACGTATGCGAAATTTGAGATCAATGAGTTATCTGTAGTAATTCGCAGGGAATTATGGGCCATGACTATTTGATTTCCGACCAAAAAACAGTGGGGAATTTTGTTCTTTCAACTGGACTGAAATAAATGCGTCTTTAAAGAAGGTATTATGAACATTGTTTAAAAAAATACGTAAAGAATTTTTTTGTTTCGGTTTATTGACAAGATAAATGTTCTAGAGAAGAAACAAATAAAATACATTAAATTTTTAAAAGATACTATTCTATACACCAGAAATAAAATCCTAAACAAAGTAGGGGGGAATTTGACATTCAAAGTAAATAAGATAACAATAAAAAAATAAGAAAAAGGTAATTAGATATCTAGGGAATTAGATATCTAGGGAATTAGATATCTAGAGAATTTGCCACCGGAGCATTCGCTCGATCGCGATTAAATTCAAATCAAGTCTGTGCACTTCATCGACACTGAAAATAGATCACTTAGTATTGTTTCGTTGCGTGTAATCTTATATATATAAAAATAGACATGTGTTTTCATATATTTCACTTTTCAACCACAACTACCAAGCACAGATCATTGGTCTTTGTGCGTGGAAGTAGCGTGGAGTTTCCTGTCGTGCACAACATTGGCCAAATGTCGATAGCTGTGGGGATGTGGGAGATATGATGATTAAAGTTGGCCAATACAGGGCGTTTTCATTTTTCGACCGAAAATTTGTGTCTTCTTATATTTCTCTTTCCTGTCACAACTACATAGCATAGACCATTGGTGTTTGTGTATGGTAGTAGAATCGTGTCTCCTATCGTGCACTATGGTTGTTAGATGTCGGTAGGTATAGGGTTGTGGCAGATATGGGTGTTGAAAGTGGTCGACCTTCGGCAATTTCATATTTCTGCCAAAGACGCATGTGTCATGGAGTATCACTTTTCAGCGAAAACTATCTATCGCAGATCACTGGCGTTTGTGTGCCTCCACATCTGTCACTTTTCTGCCACAACTACATAGCATAGACCATTGGTGTTTGTGTGTGGTAGTAGAATCGTGTCTCCCGTCGTGCACTATGGTTGTTAGATGTCGGTAGCTAGGGGGATGTGGAAGATATGGCGGTTGAAAGTGGTCGACCTGCGGCAATTTCATATTTCTACCAAAGACGCATGTGTCATGGTGTATCACTTTCCAGCGAAAACTATCTATCACAGATCACTGGCGTTTGTGTGTGGTAGTAACACAGAGTCACCTTTCGATCACAAGGTTAGCCGAATTTCAGTAACTGTGGCAGTTTGCGAGATATGGTGGTTTAAAGTGGCCGATCAAGGATATTTTCGTATTTCGACGAAAGAAATGTGCCTCCGCATATGTCACTTTTCTGCCACAACTACATAGCATAGAGCGTTGGTGTTTGTGTATGGTAGTAGAATCGTATCTCCTGTCGTGCACTATGGTTGTTAGATTTCGGTAGCTGTCAATACAAATTCTTTACAAACATGAACGAAGTCGTGGGTACCAGCTAGTATAACAAAAAAAGTATGCTATCTCGAAAGAGATCTGACTAGAGCTAAAAGCTTCAGTCTGTGAAAGGAGTGTCAATCAGATCAAGTTCGTATGGAGGGTCAAAGCGGGAGCAAGAGCGAATTAAAGTTTGAATTTTGTTCTATGTACTATACTTTGATTACTGATGGTCAATTTAATAATCATATGGCATTGTTGGCCGGGAGATTCCGAAGAATTGTTCGCCCCTTTGTGTGTACTAACCAGGTAATAGCACCGGGTATAGCGAACCTACAGCTTAACGTGAAATCCGAATCACAGAAACGTTCTGGCTTATTTCATATTACACAGCAAGTGATGGCAGAGCTGAAGGTTGGTTTAATAGCCTTTGAAAATCACAGATGAGACCGGGATTTCGATCTCCATTCAGACGCCTTAACCACTCAGCTACCAGACCACTCTATTACTGATGATAATAGAGCGGAAATTACACAATAATGTTATGGCACAAAGTTATTAAGCCATAATAAATTCCTAATAAGTTAAAAATTGGTCATAAATCAAGTTCATTTCCGTTTGGATTGTCCTGGCTTATCAATGTCCTCACCCAGAATTGTGTCTCATCCATTGCATCAGGAGCAGCTTCCTCGAGGGCGAAGAACGCTTCCACTCCCTCATCTACTTCAGTCTTAGGAATGTTTTCAATAGACAGATCAGAGCAGCTGTACAGTAAAATTCTGATTTGCGACAGCTGCATGTTGGAACACAGGGTTTCTTGCAGGAACATGATACAGCTCTCGGAGTAAACTCAGGTGCAGCGTCTTTTATTATTGTAACTGGAACAAGGCCGGACGAGCCTTTCCTTGATTCACATTGCGAGTGGTAGGTTTCTCCCGCGTCTGATGTTGGTGGAAACCGTGCTAACTTGAATGCATTTTTGGTACAGATTTGTTAATCATTTCGTATCTGAGCCTTCCAATGTTCCACAAGCAATTTGTCCTCATCATTCCAAGATGAGCTGTTCCCCTGCGTGTTCTCCAGTTGCTAGTATTCGGAGGCTAGGAGTTATGAGAAGTTAGCATGCATCTTACTTTCAGATGTGGTTGCCAATAAGGAAACAGAATTTTTCTTTACCATAGCTGAAATATACTGATATTGTATCACATCCTGCAAATGCATGGATTAAGAGGATATGTATGGGTTCAAACTTCAAAGAAGTGGTTGAGTACCATAAACCTGCTTCCTTGCCTTTCTCTGGTTTATGGAAGTACAACTTTTCGTAAGTGTTACCTTTAACAGAACGAGAAGCCAGTATACTCACTTAGGATTATCACACTGTCTGTTTTTGCTTCTTGTGTAATAGCTGCGTGAACAATCAATACAGTTGCATCTTCTTTAGCCTACTGAACTTGGCTGCCTCCTTTTTCAGTTTTTGCATTAGTATCAAAATTACACGGTTCTTGCTGCTCTCATTTGCTGCGTCATTTCAGCAGTTGTTTCCTCCGGCTCAAGTATCTGATGTTTTCAAATCACGAAACCTTTCAGTTGACTTAATTCCTCCCTGCGCAGCATCACTTCGGTATCCGTCAAATATAACTGTGATGTTGGATCTATAGCGCGTTCTCAATTATGATTCATATTTTACACAGACAGAGTCAAGGTTTCCACTATGGTGCCACAACCCTATGCAGGAGGCATCCTTCGCCCACAACAGAACTTTTTTTGTTGGATGTTGCAAATACAGAGACAATTTTGTTCTCTCTAAGAACGGAGCGAATTGGAATGGAAAACAATGTTTCAAACCATTCAAAAGGGGAAAAATGGATTTTTGACTTATTGTGACTTCATTTTGACTGTGACAATAAACTTCATGTCATAACATTATGCTTTCATTTTTCCAAATCCTTTTTTCAAACTGGTACAAATACCATTCGTAATAGAGTGGTCTGGTAGTTCAGTGGTTAAGGCGTTTAAAGAGTGGAGCAGCGGTGATTTTCAAAGGTTGTTAATCCGACGCACAGCTCTGCCACAGCTTGCTGTGTAATATGAAGTAAGCCAGAACGCTTCTATAGTTCTGATTCCACATTAAGCTGTAGGTTCCCCATACACGGTACTATTACCTGGTTAGGTTAGACAGCCACAAAGGGGCGCAATGCGCGGCGAGTCGAAAACACTGTCACCTGGCGGCCAAACAATCCTTCGGGATCTCTCAGCCAATAATGACTTATGATTATTTAATTGACCATCAGTAATGAAAGTATAGTACATTTATGTATTTGTTATACAGAAATATGTATCTAGTATATACACAGGAGTTCCATATCATTTTGAGCGACAAAGTAGGTTAACAACCCAACTTCGAAAATTTTGCTGATTTTCGAGTTTTGAGTTTAGAAAAAACTTTGTACTGCAAAAGTTGTAGGAAATTTTGTTCTCTTTCAAAATTGGAAATAAAGTATTTCTTGCTAGGACTCATCAAGAAGGAGTTATAAACGAAAAACTGAAAAAGTACCAAAATTTTGACGTTTTTTTAGCAACAAAAAATTTGTGCCGATGGTGTTGGAGGTCGAAAACTTGGTTTCTGCATACTCTCACCAACATATACAAGATAAGAAAAAAAATGTGATATAATCTTTGTGAGACCTCCTTTTTACGACCCCGTTACTGGACTAAATGTCCGCAGCCGGCAACTAAGACGGGACCGCGTCACAACTACTACAACATGACATCGAGGCGATCCAACCAAGCCACCGCCTCCGGCGTAGCCAAATTTAAGTCTTCCAGGCTACCAAGAAAGGCTCGCAGTGGGCAATCCAGCACAATGTGCAACACAGTTTGTTACTATAGTTTCCTAGTGTTCATTGATCATGACCATGAGTTACTTGGGGTAGATTTTTGGGGCGATAAACAAGAAAAAATCAAGGTATTGGCTGCTTACCATAGTGAAAGGATGAATGATGGAGATGAGCTTCTTGGAGAGAAACTAAATTCACATTCACTGTTAAAAGGTGAGTATAGAATGGTTATTATTGGAGGGGATTTAAATTTACCAGGTGTCAACTGGGAAGGAAATATGATAAATAACACAAGGGAACATAGATTTGCAAATACCTTAATAAGGGAACGTGGTTTTACACAAGTGGTAGAGCATAATACAGGGGGACCAAACATGTTTATTTCTAATAAAGCCAGATGAAAATCTTGTAGGGTGTCAAGTAAACGAAGGAATAAGTTATCACTGTGCCGTACTGATGGAAAAAACAAGTGGCCAAAATACGTAGAAAGGGGGGGGGGGGGGAAGGTATAGTTATAAAAGGCACAGACTTTAGAAATGAAGAGATATTTCAGGGAAAGGTTCAGCAAATGGAAGGATAGCACAAGTACAGTGGAGGCGAACTGGGAAGAGTTTAAGGAAATAGTAAAAAAGGACGAGGAATTTAATGTTTATTCCAAAGAAGAAAACAGAACCTACATATTACAATAGGGATGTGAGAACGTTAAAGAGGCTAGTAAGACGGGAACACAACAGATTAAGAGACAGGAAGGCAGTAGGAAATACTTGAAATAACTAAAAAAGAAATTAATAAGAGCAAAGAGAGAGGCAAAGAATGGATTTATCAAGAATATTAGTGATTGCAGGAGGACCACTGAACGATGCATATAGAAATTTCTATGGCCATATTAGGAAACTGAGGGGCAGATATACGGACTATTATATACGGAGTTGAAGTCACTGAGGATTTTAAAATTGCAGTGATATTGAGTGACTGGTTTAGTCACACACTAGGGATTGTCATCTTGTGATGGGAGGGAAGTATCAGAGAAGACTTTCCCTAAAAGTATAAATGAGGAAATTACAAAATTTGTAATAAATTCTCAGGAAATTATGAAGGAACTCAGAAAGCTATAAAAAAGTAAAGGGGATGATGTCGATAATATTACTAAAGATTTATTAAACATTGTGAAATACGATATTGTACCTTACCTTGAGATTTTATTTAAAATGAATTTGGAGTCTTGCTGCTTACCAGAGGATTAGAAAAGAGCGATAGTAGTACCGGTTAATAAAGGAGGGTTGAAAATTACAGACCAATTATTTTGACATCAGTGGAAGGCAAAATAATGGAGAGATTGATATGAAACTATATCAGAAATGTCTGTGAGGAAAGAAACTGGTTTTCAGATCGATAACATGGTTTTCATGTAAATCTCATATGTTGAGCTAAATGCAAGATATTTCAGATGAATTGGACAAGGGAGACCAAGTTGATAGTGTGGCACTAGATCTTTCTAAGGCATCTGACAGAGTGAGTTATTAAATGGTTTTAAATAAACTGAAACCTATTGGATTAAATGAAGTTACTTGCTGGGTAGAGAAATTCTTAGAAGCTAGAAATCAAAGTGTTAAGTAGGAAATACGTTATGAAAAGAGGTGGACGTAAATCTGGGACCGTTACTATTCATTATTCTAATGAATGACTGTGTTGATTGGTTACAGTCAGAATTTAGATATTTTTCAGATGATGTAATGGTATACAATAGGATAAAAACAGGTGAAGACTGTGAATAGCTGCAGGATGACCTGATAGAATATCTAAATGGGTAAGTCAGCATGTAATGAAGATAAATGACAAGAAGAGTCAGCTTATTTGATACACAGATAAACACTAAAGATTAATTATGATTATAGGATGGGGTCAGCTCGTTGAAAGCTTGAGGTGTAAATATCTTGGCTTAACGTTTGATAAGAACACAGCACATTGGGCTTCTTGTACTGGAGAGGGTGATGAGAGGATGTACGAGAGGAGTTAGGGAGTTGGGTTACAAAACTTTGGTCAGACCATTGATTGAATATCTTTATATATATAAAAATCGCGCGTCACGATGTTTTTCCGAGATGAACTCCGAAACTACTTAACTGATTTTGATGAAATTTGGCTTACTGTGTGTAATTTTGTCCAACTTAAAAGATAGGATCTTTTTTATCTCGATTATTGACCTTAATATTTATTATTGTGAATTAAATGTTCGTTCAATGTTTGTCATATGACAATGGTTTGTAATTATTTGTAAGTGCCGGCAGTTTGGGAGTTCTGGTGGCTCAGTGACTAAGGCGTCTGCCTGGAGATCTAAAGGTCCCTGGTTCGAATCCCTGTGGCGGAGGGGATTTTTATACGCATTTAACTCAGCCAATAGAAATCTGTCACCAGGTCTCCATAGGTTTCTAACAGATGGCGATGTATTGATTTATCGACACAACACTTGGTTATCTAGGTTGGGTAACCATCCAGTAGATGGCGTTGTGTTTCGATTTATATATGTTGCAGTCTACTCCACGTCATATGTGTTTATGTATGACATGACCCAGTTTCGTGAATTTTTAACCGACTTCAAAAAAGGAGGAGGTTCTCAAATCGTCTGAAATTTTTTTTGTTTTTTTTTTTTTGGATGTATGTTCAGCGATATCTATGTAGTGGATAGAGTATACCTCCAAAGTGGTCCCATATGAATTTCATTGAGAAAACACCCCTTCTACCCCTTTACACCCCTTAACGTTTATACAAACCAAAACTTTTTATCCGATTTTGATGGAACTTTGGAAATATATAGTAAAAAATAAACAGAAAAATACTGTCAACCGAACCCTCTCCACCTATCCACCCCTTAATTTTTGCCAATGTTCTTTATAAAAAGCTATAGTCGACAGCATTTAACTGTTCTCCATTAAAGTTGTCATATACATGGAAAAGGTTTCTGACCCAAAAAAAAATAAAAATAAAAAACACCCTCCTCTCCCTTTACACCCTTAATTTTTATACAAACCCACATATTTTTTATCCGATTTCAATGGAACTTTGGACATGTATAGTCAAAAATAAAGAGAAAAATGCTGTCAACATTTGGTTTGAAAAAACTGAACCCCTCTCCACCTATCCACCCCTTAATTTTTGCCAATGTTCTTTATAAAAAGCTATAGTCGACACCATTTAACTGTTCTCCATTAAAGTTGTCATATACATGGAAAAGGTTTCTGACCCAAAAAAAATAAAAATAAAAACACCCTCCTCTCCCTTTACACCCCTTAATTTTTATACAAACCCACATTTTTTATCCGATTTCAATGGAACTTTGGACATGTATAGTCAAAAATAAAGAGAAAAATGCTGTCAACATTTGGTTTGAAAAAACTGAACCCCTCTCACCCTATCCACCCCTTAATTTTTGCCAATGTTCTTTATACAAAACTACAGTCGACATCATTTAACTGATCTCCATTAAAGTTGTCATATACAGGTAATATTTCGTGGAGAAGGTTTCTGACCAAAAAATAAAATAAAGCCACCCCATCTCCCCCTTTACACCCAATAATTTTATAGAAACCTATATTTCATATCTTATTTTGATTGAACTTTGTCAATGTATACTTTCAAACAAACAGAAAAATCTTGTCAACATTTGGTCTGCCAAAGCTCAACCCCTCTCCCTCCGACCAACCCCTTAATTTTTGTCAATGTTTTTATATATATATATATATATATATAGAAAGCTACAGTCGCCACCATTTGACCTATTACCATGAAAGTTGGCGCTTATATGTATTTTTTCACGAGGAAGGTTTCGGACCTAAAAATAAAAAAACCACCCCCACTCCCAATCAAACCATTTAATTTTTATATAAGCCCACAGTTTTTATCCAGTTTAGATAGAACTTAGCAAACGTTTACTGTAAAACAAAGAGAAAAATAATGTCAGCTTTTGGTTTTCAAAAACTGAACCCCTTTCCCCATTTGAGCCCCTTGACTTTTGTCAATTTTCTTGTTGAAAAGCTACAGTTGACACCATTTGACCGATCTTTATGAAAGTTGGTACATATATGTATTTTTTTATGGAGAAGATTTCTGACCAAAAAAAACTACCCTAGGTCCCCTTTTACATCCCTTAATGTTTGTACAAACCCACATTTTAATCCGATTTCGGTGGAACTTCGCATGTGTATACTTTAAAGCAAATAGAAAAAGAAACATACTACTCACATTACTTTCACAAAAACACAAACCCTATTCCCCTTTCTACCCCTTTAATTACTGTCAATGTTCATCATATAAAGCTACCGTTTCTATCTGATTTTGAAGGAAGTATGCACAAGTATACTTCAAAACAAACAGAAAAAATACTGTCTGCATTTGGTTTAGAGAAGCCAAACCTCTCTTCCCCTTTCCACCCCTTTAATCTACACAAAGCACAGTTTCTACCTGATTCTGAAGAAAATTTGCACACTTATACTTTAAAAAAATACATAACAATTGTGTTTAAATCAGGTTGAAGAAGCCCAACCCCTCTTCCCTTCTACCCCCACACCTCCTAATTTCCAATATTCTTTATAGATATCTACCGTTTTTATCAGATTTCGATGGAACACTGCAAATGTATATTTAAGAAGAAAGAGAAACATTCTGTTTACAAAACCTAACCACTCACTGCCTTACCCCATTTAATTTTTGTAAATGTTCTTTACACAAAGCTACAGTTTTGTCTGGTTTCGATGGAACTTTGTATATGTATACTTTAAAACAAAGAGAAAAATGCTGTCCACACTACCTTAACAAAAACCAAACTACTCTTCACCTTGTAATACTCCTCAGGGTAGCCAAGTGTAATCTATCACTGCTATCTTCACTATCCTGGCAGTGTTAAGCCAAGTGTAATACTCCTCACTATTATTATTTCGTATTACCAATTAAAGGTCCACAGGTTTGTTGACGGTTCGGCCCTTATACCGTCATTTCACCCAAGCACGCGGACTGAGGAGCTACTTATCTTCATTTTAAAGGTTCTTATTATACAAATAATAAGAAGACGTTTAACTTCGTACAATCAATAAGTTTCTATTTTATTGATCAAAGTCCATTTGCTATTCTGAACAACTTTATAAAACCACAAATGAAAACACACTCTTTCGTATATTAAGAATAATCACAGGTCCAGCATGCTCAATACAAAATTACTAGACCGCCGCCACAATCTTGGCGCGCAACAACCCGCGCCCGCTCGCGGCCAGACACTCTCTCGCACACACACCAAAAAACCAAAGATATTAATGTCACTTATATTACCCCTGTTTACAAACTTGGTACCGTCTGTGGTCTCCGTGAGCAAATACACTTGCTTACAATTCATATTATACATTCATTTCAATACTACAAAATATACTTATAAATACATATATATTTCCGGGGCTAGTGGATATGCTACACCTGCCCCCACTACGAGGCAAATTAAATTTAATGCTTGGCATGTATTTCACTTTGCCGAGAAGTCATTACTATCTGTCCATATTAACTTTTCAGTTAAAATTGTTAGTTTTAGTTTTCTGACACATTGATTGAATAACCTTTTCACACCACCAAATGTTATTATGTACACCAATTGAATGTTTCCTTATTAATATTACTTTGTTTTACCATTCACACTTTACACCTTCTTCCTTTTCATGAACTGTACACGGTCCGTTACAATTAAAGCTACCAACAGCTGACTGAGGTCAACAACCAACTCTTTGCGGTGAGCACACACTCTATTGTCAGATTTCCGAAGCGGGTAGTCTACCTGGCGCTCGGTTAGGGGCGTAACCGCACAGCTGATTTTCTTTTAGCGTCAAAGTTAATTGTGCTACTAAATCACTTACACAACAAGCACATTTTAAAGTCCACATATTCTAACATTTACTTTAATGTCTTCATTGTTCTTTGTACACTCTTGGCAGGTTGAAATCCTACTTATATCTACTCAGATTACTTATATTTTAATGCAACCTTTCTTCCCGCGATAGTTTTTTATATTATGGAGACAACAACCAGGACTACCAATCCCTGAATATCAACAAAAAAGAACTTCCAAACTTAATTTCCATATTTGAATCGAATTTACTTCCGACTAAAGGACTGTTACTTGCTCTATCAGTTAGTACATTACTCTATATCTTTAGTTTTATACAGTTTCAAGTCTACTATGTTTCGCAAACCCAGTTTTTTATTTGATTTAGGATATGCAAGTAAATATACACTAGAATGAGGCTTAGAAATTATACGGAAAGGTCCAAAATAAACTTTGAAAAATTTCTTAATCTCCGAATTGATATTACTGGACTTACATTTTGTTTTCACCAAAACTAAATCATTCAAATCGAACTCGGTAGGTTGGATTCTTTTATCATATCTTCTCTTTCTTTCATCCGCCTTCTTTCTCATTCTTTCTCTGACTTGATTTAGAAGTTCTTGTCGATCAAGAGTGGTAGCGACAGGAAATTTAACACTTTCTCTTATAAAATCTGGAGGATCTTTATCGAACATGATGCGGAATGGAGTGTATCCAGTGCTTTCACTCGGAATACTGTTTATCAAATTTTCGAATTCTTTCACATATTCAATCCATCGTGTGTGTTTCTGGCTACAGTACGCCCGAAATAATCTGCCAAGTTCTCTCATTTGTCTTTCACAAGGATTACTGGCTGGGTGATAACTCGATATTCGAATATGCTTTATATTATTATCTTTCATGCAAGAAGACCAACTGTTTGACAAAAACTGACTACCATTGTCAGAAAGCAAAGATAGCGGCCGTCCGAGATTCACGAAATAATCTTTTACTAGTTTTCCCACAAGTGCCTTACCAGTAGCTTTCTTTATCGGGTATAACTTTACAAATTTTGAAAATACATCAAAGCATACAAATAGGTAAGCAAATCCGCCTCTTGATTTAGGCAGCGGCCCGTATAAATCTACTGCGACAAGATCCAACACGTCGGTGGGCAATATGTTTTGCATCAGATTCTTACTTGTCGTCACCGATACTTTCGTGCGCTGGCACAGGTCACAAAACGCCAAGCGTCGTGCTACTCGCTTCCGCATATTGTCGAATATAACAACTTCTCGTAATTTTTGGTAACATTTTTCGATTCCATAATGACCGTAGCTTGAATGGGTATAATCAATTATTAAATCAACATACTGGTGCGGCCAGCACAATTTCCAATCTTCACTCGATTCTTCCCTTCTACGAAATAAAATTCCTTCATACAAAGTATAGTATTTCTTCAATTTCTCGCAGTTTTTATTACCTAGATTTTGCTTTACCATCTTAAGACACTCGTCTTCATTTTGTCTTCTTCGCATGTCTTTACACAGCTCCTTCACATTCCTTTCTTGCGGAACCCCTTTTATGTAAAGAATTTTAAATACCCTCTCTGAATTTGGTATCTCCTCAGTACCAACAAGTCTCGACAATGCATCGGCCACAATGTTGTCGCTACCCTTGATGTATCGTATCTCATAATCGTATTGCTGCATAAACAATGCCCATCTCGTAAGTCTTCCATGTAATAATTTACATTCTTGGAGAAATGTTAAAGCTTTATGGTCAGTATAAATGATAATATGATGCCCCCATAAGTAATATCTAAATTTTTGGAAGCCCCATACGATACTTAAGGCCTCTTTTTCAGTGATTCCGTAGGACCTCTCATGTTTATTTAATAGACGACTTGCAAATGCAACTGACTTGCGCTCTTCTCGGCCATTAACATTTTCTATTTGAAACAGATGAATTCCAAGTCCGTATTCAGAGCTGTCAGACTCCATGCAAAACGGTAACTTCATATTTGGGTGGTAAAGGATTTCGCTATTTACTAATTCTTGCTTGAGCTTTTCAAAGGCAATTTGACATTCTCTGGTCCATACCCACACTGCATTCTTCTTTCGTAGGGCATTTAAGTGCGGATCATTAAACGATTGGTCTTTCACAATTTCCTATAAAATCCACACAATCCGAAAAATGATTTGAGCTGTTTTTTGTTCTGCGGTATCGGAAATTTTGCTATTGCTTGTATCTTATCTGAATCTGGCATTATTCCATTTGCATTTATCGTATGTCCCAAAAATTTAATTTCTCTCTTGACAAATTCACATTTTTGCAATTTCAGGGTCATTCCTCCTATTCTTAAGGCTACTAATACTTCTTCTAAGATTTTACAATGTTCTTCCCAACTTGACGCACTGATTAAAATATCATCTACGTAAATGGTTAACTTGCTCAATAATTCCTCTCCCAAAACTTGGTCCAGGGCTCTGATGAACACGGAAACTGATACATTAATTCCAAATGGAACCACGCAATATTGGTAACATCTTCCTCCATACAAAAAAGCTGTATATTTTCTCGATTCTTTGGCTAGCGGAACTTGCCAATAGCCGGCCGTCAGATCTAAACTCGTCATATATGTTACGGCCGTAGAATTTTTGCAACGTCTCTTCTAAATTTTCTGGCCTGTCAGTCTCTTTTTCCACAATACGATTCAGCGTTCTTGCATCTAAAACTAATCGAACAGATCCGTCCTTCTTTCCAACAACAATTAGTGGATTATTATAAGAACTGTCACTCCTCTCAATTATTCCCCATTGTAGCATTCTATTTATTTCCCGCTCCACTGCATTTTTCTTGGCAAATGGTACTGGGTAAGGTTTCACAAAGAACGGAGTATGCGGTTTTATTTTTAGTTTGCATTCAAAATCTTTAACAGTGCCCGGACAATTCGAAAACCTGTCGGCGTTACGTTCTAATAATGTACGCAGCTGTTCTTTCTGTTCCCACGTAATCTCACATATTTCACTCACTTTACTTCTTATAATATCTTTAGTTGCAAGATCATCATTCCTTTCATACACACTGCTGTCTCCAAATTCTTCTTCTCTTTCTTCTTCACACATTGGCTGCATTATTCGTATTTTCACGTTCCCCACTATACCTGCGGCATTTACCATTTCTTTTCCAAATTTAATATTATATTCTTTTCCCTCCTTGTTTAATTGTATTCTTCCTTCACCACAATCAACAACCACTTGATACTTTTGTAGTAAATCCATACCCAGTATACAATTCATGTTTAGATCCGGAATTACTATACATCGGTGTTCTATTTGTACTCCATCTATCTCCAATTCTATCCAAATTTGCTTCTTCAAACGTTTGCTTAATTTTCCAGTGGCTCCCATGACTTGTAAATAATTTACTGGCATTTCTTCGACTCTTCGATCTTTGGTTATGCGCTCGTAGAAAACTTCCGAAATCGCCGTCAAATCACTCCCGGTATCTAAAAGCGCTTGACTTTGCACTCCAAATATTTTTAGACTTATCAAAGGTTGTCTTATTTCATTCTCTACAGCTTTTCCGATGTCTTCTTGTAACAAATCATTTACTATCTCCTGATGCGACCATCCTATTTCTTCCTGGTGGTTCATTTTAGATAGATAACTCTTTTTGAAATCACCCGAGCTCGCTTGGCACTGGCTGTCCTCAACTGTACAAGATAATAAAGCTTTTTGTTCTTTACTTTGCTCTTCTCTGTCGGCGGTAGAATGACAAGCTACGTCGGTACGTGTTCGTAAAGGGGCTATATTCGCATTTTGACAGCTACCTGGTGCTTCAACTGTTTTCGCCCTTACCCGTGATATACCTTTAATCTCCGATTCATCATATTTCCTTATAAAAAATATTCTGACTTCATTCTCATTTTCTTCTTCACTGCTTCCAGATTCCCTTTCCTCTTCGTTATCACTGCTAGGAACAATTTCCCCAGCTTCGTTAATGCTAAACGCTAGCTCATTATCTTCATTCTCAGAATTTCCTTCATCGAACAATTCCATTGCAGCTTTACATTGCACCTCCGCACTATTCACTCCTCCTCCGGTATTATTTTCATATTCTTCTTCATCCTGTACATCGATGTTAGCCAAATCTATGACTTCGTGACAATTCCAACCACCCCCTTGTTTTAATGTCGAAACACCGCATTTCTCATTCTCCATCTCGTTGAAACATTTCCACCATTGTAGATATTCATCTTTGCTGTATGATTTGTAGTACTCAAATAAATGCTCTTCTTCATTCTCTTTTATTTCAACATTATTTGGTCCATAAGTTCCGATATTCGCTTCCGTGCGGACCTTCACAGTCGCGGTTCGGAGTTTTCCGCCTCTTCTTTTTTCTCATCCTGCACTTTTTCTGTTTTTCTCATATACATCATTTGTTTGGGCTGCTGTCTGTACTCATTGCATCCACCTGATGCGTAGTTGCTATTATAGTTCTGATTACAGTATTTATTATTATTGTCCACATTCTTGTCAAAATGCCGATTTCCTTTTTCTTGCTCGTACATTTGCCTCCCACTTCTTCCGTATATGTCACGTCCTCTCTGTGAACCGTTATCCCACTTATCGTTGTGTCGATAATCTTTCATTTTATCCGCGCTCCGGTCGAACATTTTGTTTCGTTCTGTGTTGTTTTCATAAGCTTCTTGATATCTGTCTATCCTCTCTAGTATGTCTAAAAAGTCTTCCATCTTGTCCCACTGGGTTGCAATTAATTTTTCCTGGACTTGTCTGGGCAACTTTTGTAATAACACTTCCATTCGTTCAATTTCTCCGATAGGCTGATCTAGGTGCCGTAATTCTGTCTGCATTTTCTCACAAAAATTTCTCATACTCCCATCTGTCCTGTGGTAACGCTTGCAGTTGTAAAAATCACTTTTTACTTTTCGTTGTCGTCTCTGAGACCAGTACTTATCTCGGAACATTTGGAGAAACTCATTAAAATTATGACAGCTCTCTAAAATTTCACACCCCCAAGAAAAAGCTTCGCTCTTCATTTTTCTGTGTACGTATTGCATTTTATCAACCTCTGACCATTCTATGGGCAAAGTTCTAGCATAAATTTTAACAAAGTCAGCGGGATGAACATTTCCGCCCGGCTCAAATATAGTTTCGGGTAACGATAATTGACAAGCATTCGATCCGCCGCTCACAATAATATTAGGCTGTTTTTTGACCTCTTCTAGATTTCCTTTTATGCTGATCATATCTTCGCGTATTTGCGCGACCCCATCCGACAATTCTTCAACTTGTTGCTCTATACATACTGTTCTACTGGAATGTTCAACGACCTGCCGTTCTACTCCTTGTATCTTCTTATCACATTGTTTCTGCCCTTCCAGAATCTTCCCCATCTCTTTCTCAACATTCTCTTGATTTTTGTTTACGTTTTCTAATTTTTCTTTAAATAACCTTTCGCTTTCTGCAACACTTCGAGTTACCATAGGAATTACGTTATGATTTATCTCTTCCACAATTTTTTGTCGCATATTATTTTCAATTTTCAACATTTTGCTTTCAATTTTCTCGAATTTTACGTTCATCTGCTCTGTTACATTTTCAATTCTTTCATGGACCTGTACTACCATCTGATTGAAATTTCCAGTAATTCTTTCTTCTAAATTTTTCATGGCGGTTTCTTGTTTTCGGCTAGCATCTAATAAGGCTTCTTGTTTTCGGCTAGCATCTAATATGGCGGTTTCTTGTTTTCGGCTAACTTCCAATAAGGCTTTTTCTTGTTTTCGGCTAGCATCTAATATGGCGGTTTCTTGTTTTCGGCTAACTTCCAATAAGGTTTTTTCTTGTTTTCGGCTAACTTCCAATAAGGCTTTTTCTTGTTTTCGGCTAGCATCTAATATGGCGGTTAGCAGCATATTAAAATCTTCAGACCCTTCCCGAGTGTTTTCAGACTGATTCAATTCTGGTGAAATTATTCTTTCTACTGGGTTCTGCCCCCCATTAAATACACTCCTTCTTTCAACTTGCTCATTATCCTCACTACCGCTACTAATGTCATTAATTGCAAAACGACTGCCAAATTCATTGTCATCCCCATTAACAACCGGACTACTGCTCAATTCGGCTTGCACAAATTTACTCTTTTCACGTATCCCCATACGATTTTCATATTTTCCATCAAAACTTACTGTTCCCGAACTTTCGATCATAATTCCTGAATTATTACCGTCTGATTCCACCAAATCAGTATTACCTTCCGTTCGGACTAATCACAACCGTCTTCCATATTCAAAGACATTTGAAAATTCAAAATAGAAGAAACAAAATTATATTACACTCCAGTTAATAGGAAAAATTCCGTCAGACAACAATTCAAAACTCCAAGGGCACCAATCAACAATGAGTCAACGCCGCTTTCAACAACGCCGTTAAGCAACACACAACAAAGACAAACAATTCAGCATCCAAATCACTACCAAATCTCGTACTTCCTCGTGTCAGCTGAAAATTTACAATTCACAGAAACAAAAATAGTATTTAAATTCTGCTCTCCTCCGGCCTGAAATAAAATCAAACATATAAATACATTACAGATTTTAATTCAAATTACGAAGTGTTTTCCCCCCTTTTTTTTCCTTTATAATTTCTTTATTATTACTTGCTTCTCATCGGAAACCACAGACGCTAACTACTCTAAACAAACTACTGCAATTTGTAACAAACTTTAGACTTTCAATGATAACTTTTTCTTTTACAATTCTTTGTCTTTAGATATTCTTTAACCAAGCGATAATTACTTTTCTCGTTTCAATGTTCTTTTAAACAAACAAATTTTAGAGTTAATTTCACTGATTTTAAATTTAACTTTTTACTGTTCAAAATTTTATAACTGCTCTTCTTTCTGCAATGTGATCGTCGATTACTGCTGTTACCCCGTGAATTAAATTTGGAATTTTGTACTTGCCAATCTGCGAAACTGCTGTCGTCGGAAGTTGCTCACCACTGTTGACTGCAGCGACGTTATAGAAATCAGAAGATTTCCAGGCGTCCCGGATGCTATGTTAATTAGCAATTAACATCCGTAATTGGTACCATCATACCACTGAATTATCCTCTGCAGGGTAGCCAAATGTAATACTCCTCAGGGTAGCCAAGTGTAATCTATCACTGCTATCTTCACTATCCTGGCAGTGTTAAGCCAAGTGTAATACTCCTCACTATTATTATTTCGTATTACCAATTAAAGGTCCACAGGTTTGTTGACGGTTCGGCCCTTATACCGTCATTTCACCCAAGCACGCGGACTGAGGAGCTACTTATCTTCATTTTAAAGGTTCTTATTATACAAATAATAAGAAGACGTTTAACTTCGTACAATCAATAAGTTTCTATTTTATTGATCAAAGTCCATTTGCTATTCTGAACAACTTTATAAAACCACAAATGAAAACACACTCTTTCGTATATTAAGAATAATCACAGGTCCAGCATGCTCAATACAAAATTACTAGACCGCCGCCACAATCTTGGCGCGCAACAACCCGCGCCCGCTCGCGGCCAGACACTCTCTCGCACACACACCAAAAAACCAAAGATATTAATGTCACTTATATTACCCCTGTTTACAAACTTGGTACCGTCTGTGGTCTCCGTGAGCAAATACACTTGCTTACAATTCATATTATACATTCATTTCAATACTACAAAATATACTTATAAATACATATATATTTCCGGGGCTAGTGGATATGCTACAACCTCCACACCCCTTAATTATCTTTTTTATTCACACCTAAAAATTTTATATGATATCAATAGAATTTACAAACGTATACTTTAAATCAATCAGAAAAAACAGTCTACATTTGGTATACAAAAGCTCAATCCCTCTTCTCCTTTACCCCCATCCTTTATAATTTCAAAAGTTCTTTACAAAATCCACAGTTTTAAGTATCGTCAAAATCAATTAAGCTATTTTTAAGGTATTGCAGAATATTTATAAAATGTGTGTGTCCTAATGTCTCAACATGTACGTCAGATTTCAACTTGGACCCAGAGCTTTTACGTTGTGAAAACCAATTAAATATCTATGTTTTCTGTGTGATGCCAGAACGAACAGATATATTCCAGAGACAGACTTGAGTATGTGGTATGTATTAATGTACAGATGTTACATGTTTCGATTATCGAGCAGCAGCTTTAACAGATATTATGATTAGATCGAAACACAGCCTGGACCAAAATGTAAACTGACATTCCTTAACACAGCATCCAATTCACCCCATTCTGAAAGTTGTTGTAAAGACAGATTTTTTTTAAAAAAAAGCATTCGCTTTAACCACTGAGCTACTAGGAAGTTCGCAAAATGAGAACTGCTGCAGCATATTTAAATAAAAATTAACTATAATACCACTAAAAATTTAAAAATAAAATAATTGTTTAAAAAACATAAAAACCTCCTTCAAAAAAGGGCACTAAAAATTTTAAAATAACTTTATACCTTGCATAGAAGAAAGTAAATCTAAATGGACAATATTTTACATTACTGTTATTGAAATATTTACATTAATTAGTTATTTTTGGAGTCGGTGCCAGCCAAAACAAGAAAAACAAAACGTTAAAAACAATAATAAATAACAATAATACATAAAAATCATATTACTACTTACCTACAATTAATTCTAGAAACATTTTTCAACAAAACTGAAACATAAGATGATACACCGATATTATACTAAGTGTTTACTGCATGATGCAGCCTACCAACTGACACTATAGCGCCAGAGATATGCCTTGATGACCAATGAGGCCGAGCCACAGATAACATACCGTTAATTTGTTTCACTAAGCTGTCTCCCGCAATAAAACTATCTTCCTCACGACATGCTGTAAAATATTTGGAATTTTTGTTCGTACTCTCGGTTCACCTCGAACACCAAATAAAGTTCAGTAATTCAATCTGCGCGATTTGACAGCTGGCACCGACTCCAAAAATAACTAATTAATGTAAAAATTTCAATAACAGTAATGTAAAATATTGTCCTTTTAGATTTACTTTCTTCTAAGCAAGGTATAAAGTTATTTTAAAATTTTTAGTGCCCTTTTTTGAAGGAGGTTTTTATGTTTTTTAAACAATTATTTTATTCGTGTAGTATTATTCTTATAATTGTGCTGTGTATTGTGTTGTGTATCATTTGTATGTTATTATATATAACGACAAAGTAATTACACACATGAATATAACATTGATGAAAACGTTATGATAAATTCAAAAACGTGTCAATATTTGTTGCTTGCTTCTCATTTTTCTTCTTCTTTTCGTTATGGCCAGCTAGGGACCATTTTCCACCCGTTTTCTTCTTCTCTCAACCTTGGAATCCTGCCATATTCGAAATCTGATTTCGAAAATATTTTCTTTCCATACTGTTCACTGATATTATTTCGTTTCAAATATTTCTTAACCGCTTGAATCCCCAAAAAAATATTTCAATATCTTTTTTGCTAGCCTGGTGTCATCTGTGCAATAGATGTGTCGAAAAAATATCATTCTCCTTTTTTCTGACTGATTCTGTTATTTTTTCAATGTTATGATGTATTTCCTCATTACTTCTTCATTGTACTGTATTTTTCAATGGACCCAAAATTTTCCTTATAATTCTTCATTCCAATACTGCAAGGTAATCTAATTTATAATTTAACAGCGAGATGTCTGGTGGCTCAGTGGTTAGCCGGCCCTGGTAGCGAAGTGGCTAGCGAGCTTGCCTCGCGCTGTCAGGGTCGCCGGTTCGAGTCCGGCCAAGGGCATGGGTGTTGTGTCCGTCCTGCGTTGTCCCCACTGAGAAAATGATAATATAGTAGAGATAAATTCGAAGAAACAGAAATAAACTTACAGATGGCTGAAATGGCATAAAAGGGAAAAAAGGCCAACTTAAAAAAAAAAAAAGTGGTTAATGTGTCTGACTGGAGATCGAAAGGTTTCCGGTTCGAATCCCTGTCTCGGCGGGGATTTTCATAGTCACTTAACCCGTTTTTCACCTCTGGCATAGCTTGTTGTATAATGTGAAATACGCCAGAAACGATTCCGTGGTCGGGATTCCATGTAAAACTGTAGGTCTCCTGTACCCGACAGAGTTGCCGGGTTAGGTTAAGGCGGCGACGACAGGGGTGGAATGCGCCGCTGACAGAATCCCTGTCAATAGGTCATTACGACCACACGGAATTATAATTATTATTATTTAATATCAGGCATTTACTTACATAGAGGCATTCCAGTTTCAGCACTGTATTATTTTAAGGCTTTAAGAAAGGCACTTTTTGTTGTATTTCAACTATTTTTATTTTTCAGTTGTTGCAAATATAAATGTCAGTGAAATGCCTCCAAAAAATCTAACCTCAGCAATGCGTGTGTGTAGCAGAGAGGCACGACGCAAACGTGTTGAGAGGGCACATCAATCAGCAGATAAATCGCGGCAAGTAACGAAGCTCAAAGAATCAGGAAAGCAGAGCGTCGTATGCAAGAATCTCAAGAACAGCTTTATAAACGTCTGCGACAGAATATATCGAGCACAAGAGTGGCACGAGAACAGCACATCGCTACATTTAGAGACAGAGAACGAGAGAGACAGCAAATCAGCCGTGCATTAACACGTGTATCATTTGTTCGTCTTGCGTTCGAATATGCACCAGACATTGATTACTATGCACATTCTAAAATTGCAATCGGTGCAATGGACAAAGTATGCCAATACTGTCAGGCGTTGAAATTCCGCAATGAAGCAGCCGGCATGTGTTGCGCATCAGGAAAAGTTGTATTATTACCACTTGCCCAGAACCTTTGCAATCACTTCTTGCTGGCGAATCAAACGATTCGAAATTGTTTCTGCGCATGACACTCAAATTCAATTCCTGTTTCCAGATGACGTCTTTTGGAGAAACTAAAATTTGCCATCTCACATCTGATCGACGTCATTTTGAAATTACATTCAAAATACAAGGCCAGGTGTACCATAAGATTGGGTCGTTGATGCCGATGCCTAATGATGTCCCGAAGTTTCTCCAAATCTATTTTATGGGAAGTTGTGAGGAACGCGTGACAACTCGGTGCCAGTATAATTTCATCGAACAAGCAGAAGAGAGAGCAATTGTGGTATTGTTGGAAATGTTTTTCGAAAATAATAATCAACTTATTCAATTGTTTAAAGGAGTGTCGCCACAATTAAAAACTGACAACTATCAAATGGGGTACTTGACACTAACTATGAAACTATGAAACCTTAATTTACACTGATAGAGTAAGTTGTTAGGAAACCGAAAATCAACTTCATTTTTTGGATAGGAGTTAAAAACATACTATTTTTAATAAAATAAAAATGTAAAAAGACAGCTGTTAGTCACGTGACACGAAACACCAATCGGAGCGCATGACGTCAGTTGTTGGGCCGCGCCAGTTTAGCTGCCGTGTATTCTCATGCGAAGAACTTCTTTCCGTCGCTTATTTAAGTTTGTTAAGGTTTCAGTGCTGGCTGTAAAACATTTTTTCTTCTTATACTCGCAATGGAAGTTGGTTTTATCAAGGCAAATAGCTTTTTTTTCCCCAGAATTGACGTGATGATGCTGGGAGTGTTTTTGCATCAAACACCGATTTCTGATCACCAGAATTCCGGAATGTCAAAACGTCCAAGTAAATACTTACTTGTTATATGTTATACATAATACCATGTTACGATAAAACGTTAGAATATAAGATATTTTAGAAGCGTGTGTGTTAGTGGTGCGTTTTACTTAATACAGATTGGTAATATGCGATTTTAATCAACAGGTCTACATTTCGAGTAATTTCGAGTATTTCATTGTAGTATCTTTCAAAATGTGTTTAATATGACTGTTGCTTCGCAGAATCATGTGCAGTATTTAATTGTTAGAATAATTACTATTTTAAAAAATCCTTGAGTGATTTCTACAACTATTTTTTGCCGCGCTGGGTTAGTTAAAGTTAAGTCTGTTCACATTCGTTCGACGCTATTTTTTCGGCAGTAATGTTTTGAATATAAAGCTTTTTCTTTCTATATTAGAGGTTATACAAGTTTTTGTATAGCTAGAAAAATATTTTGATCATGTTTTCTAAGAAAGTCGTAAACTATCGTCCTATTCAGGTCGAAATATTTTTCGATATTCGTTGAAGCGGGGATTCTACGATAATCGTAGCGCCGCAATTTGGTGATAGATTCTTAAGTAACGTGACAAATTGATTGTAAGGAATAACATTTTTTGATATCTCGCTTAGTTCTGGAGATATACTATCTCAAAAGTGGTTAGGTCGAAATGCGGCCTCGACCAGAAGAAAAATTTCTCCAAATCTAAATTCGATGATGGATTCTTCAGTAACTCGAAGACAGAAATCAAAAGTAAAGAATATTTTTTTTGATTCATTAGTACTTTTAATACTGATACCATTATATGATACTCCATATAGTTTTCCAAATCGTTCGGCAACTATATCAATAAAAAAAAATTGATGCATTTACAACGAACAGCATTTTAACCTCCAGGGTCGTAATTTATTTACCGGTAATAATTTAAGTTTATCATAGCACAAAATATTGACGTACATAGCTTATTAAACATAATAAAATATTAAGCACAAACTTTCGTCAAAATTTTCTTAATAAAAATATATTGAGGGTGTTGTAGACACATAAGCCGGATCGCGTCGTGCAAGCATTAACCACTTTTTCCAACTTCTTCGTTTCGTGGAACGGAAACAAACAATTTGTTTGGTGCATTAAAGGTCGTGTTTACACACAGAGGCACCACACACCATTTGTAAACTCTAGAACTCATTTTATTAATAAAATAAGCGTACCGCCTATATGTTTACCTTGGCACGAGCCAACAACTGACGTCACAAGAGACCAACTGACAGCTGGGAGCGTTTTGGCGCCAATATTCAAATCATCGCATAAAAATGCAAAATTTTGCTATTTTCCGTTCGTTATTTCAAGAAATAATATTTTTTTTGTTTATAGTAGATGACCAGCTACTATACTGACTACTTTCCCAAAATTAGTCAAGTACCCCATTGTCAGCAAAGCTGACAAATTACCATCAGGAGAACACGCTGGCAGGTTCAACGCGGTAACTGTAGATGAAGTTGCAGTTATTATAGTTGGTGATCCAGGTGACAATAGAGCCATTAAAATCACATGTCGAGATAGCACTGTTAGTGTAATTTCGGATCTACACCGTTCGTATGACGCACTCCAGTATCCATTGATATTCTGGCAAGGGCAGGATGAATATCACATCAACATCAAACAGTGTGATCCAGTTACTGGTAAATTTAATATTCAACTATTTATTTCCTTATTTTACTAATACAGTAGACCCGCGGTATTCCGAACAGAGGCTGGATTATCGCGGCCCACTATATTCATTTCCTATTCATCTAATTTTTTTACTATTTAATTTCTTATTTTTTTCAGGTAATTAAACAAATAAAAAAGTGACTTCAATGAAGTACTACGCCCACTGGTAGATGATTAGACGTAATCAGGATAACTATATCCTTCGATATCGTCAACTGTACCATCAATACGCCGTGGATATGTACGCTAAGATTGAAAACGAACGTTTCCGATTTATTCGATACAACCAGGCTAAATTACGATCGGAGGAATACATTCACTTACGAGATGCTCTTATCGGCAATATAGGCTAGATGAAAATTTAAATGCCAATGATATCGGTATTGCATTTATTTTACCTTCAAGCTACATCGACAGTCCACGGAACATGCAGGAATATATACAAGATGCGATAAATTACGGAGGTCATTATGGTCGTCTAGATTTTTTTATTACATTTACATGTAATCCGATTTGGGAGGAAATACAAACTTTGGTATTACCAGGCCAACAAGCAATGCATCGTCATGATATCACGGCACGTGTGTTCAAACAAAAATTAAAATCATTGATTGATTTAATAGTAAAACATTCGGTTTTCGGTAACACACGTTGCTATCTGGATTCGATTGAGTGGCAAAAGTGAGGTTTGCCTCATTCTTACATTTTGATTTGGTTTGAAGTTAAAATCCGTCCAGAAGAAATTGATCAAATAATTTCAACCGAAATTCCGGACCCGATAATTTATCAAGAATTGTTTGATATTGTTACCAGTCAAATGATCCACGGACCAAGCGGTGCTTTTAACATGATATCGCCATGCATGGAAGATGTATGAAGCGTTTCCTAAAGGAACATACCAATGATACTATTATGGATATCGACGGTTATCCGTTGTATCGCCGCAGACACGCTGAGAATGGTGGCCACACATTTACGATGCGAATGTCAAATTCTAGAAACCAAGTTGAAATTGACAATCGGTGGATGGTACCATACTCACCATTGCTTTCAAAACGTTTAAGGCTCATATTAATGTCGAGTTTTGTAGTTCTGTAAAATACATTAAGTACATTTGCAAATACGTTAATAAAGGCAGTGATTTGATTTACGATGCGAATGTCAGATTTTAGAAACCAAGTTGAAATTGACAATCGGTGGCTAGTACCATACTCACCATTGCTTTCAAAAACTTATAAGGTTCATATTAATGTCGAGTTTTGTAGTTCTGTACAATCCATTAAGTAAATTTGCAAATACGTTAATAAAGGCAGTGATTCGGCCGTATTTGAAGTAAAAAATGTAAATAAAAATGACGAAATAATACGATACCAGATAGGTAGATACATCAGCAGCAACGAAGCTATCTGACATGTTTTTAGTTTTCCCATACATGAAACTGAAAAAAACGTTGTAGTTTAGAATAACATTGATCCTACGTACTATGACTACTGAGTCACAGCAACGCGTGACCGGGTCAGCTAGTACTGGTATAAATTGGAACCCACATTTTGGTTATCAAATACACGCGGTGGAAGGCGTGCAATGAAAAGCAGCTAGATTTGTTGCGGAAATTATCGCAGGACACAGTCAGTAACTGATACGATAAAGGAACTGGTTTGAGACTCATTGGAGGAAAGGAGGAGTGTGAAGAAAGTGCTGGGAATGTACAGGGTGGCTTGGAGGGATGTTGGTCAAAGAATTAGGAATAGGGCATGTAAGGGAAAAGGCGACCAATGACCACAAGGTTGCACTCGATTTAATGGGAAAATTTTCTTTTGTTGGTAAGGGTGCAGAGATTGGAACAAATTACCAAAAACGCTTAAGGAATTTAAAATTAAAATTTGAATATCGGAAAAGTGAATGGGGGAGGAATTTAACATTCAAATTATATATATATATATATATATATATATATATATAAAGGCATAATTAGATGACATGGTGATTTTCCACCGGAGCGTTAGCTTCATTGCAATTAAAAATTAATTATAATAATCTGCCACGGCCCAGGTGTGGAGAGTTGAAACAATTCTTCCCGTACCACGACAAATTAACCGCGGTACGTTGAATCCTGGTAGTTTTGAGCAGGGATTGGTAATTTTCACTATGCCCTGTGGTGTAGACGATGCCTGTTCCGTTGTCCAGCTATTCATAGGGCTGAAAAAGTTAGATACTAGACTGACAGCAGTCTTCCAGGCAGCGTGACGTGACTTCAGCCGTGTTTTGTATTCCCTAACATCTCCATAGATGAGAAGAGCCTCGTTGTTCAGATTTCTTGACCATATTTTGATTAGGACTTTTGGCCTTCGATGTCAGGTGGTGGGATGTTGCTGAGTACCGGCAGCCATTGGATATGACTAGATAGAAGCTTCCAGTTATGATGTTGTTTGGCGAAGCTGAACGTCCAATAACTGGGTGTGAGAGCTATTAAACAAGCTATGGAGTAAACAAAGGCTAAGGCTGTTGTTCTTAATGTATTCGCATCAGCTCCCGATGAAGTTCCTGCCAGCCACTGAGGGTGCCTTTTGTAAGTAAGGACCTGCCTAATGCAACACCCAGGTATTTTGGGGTACTGTTGTACTTCAGTATCTGGTCTCTGAACAATATATTTGGTTGGTAGTTCTTTTTTTTTTTTTTCTAAGATGGAATGTAGCAATTTCTGTTTTCTGCGGATTAGGTTGTAGGTGCCAACTTCGAAAGTAGGCATCCATTTTCTGAGGGTCATGAATCAGGATTTCTTCACCCTCCACGAAGTTAGTTCTTTGCATAGTAAGGTTGATGTCATCATCATATACAAATTTGCGAGAGACTGTGTCTGGCAGGTCATGAGTATATAAGTGAAAAGTATAGGGGAGAGAACCGAGCCTTGTGGTAGACCATTATTTAGATTGTGAAATCTGCTTCTGCTGAACTCAGTGTGCACCTGGAACCTGCTGTTACTTAACATGTTTTCCAGTAAAGAAATTATCTTTTTGCAAGGAACTGTCATGATCAGTTTGAGGAGGAGATCTCCTCTGCAAACTGTATCGTATGCTGCTGAAAGAATCTTCATTTTCTTCTGATAACCTTCTTCCAAGTTGGTTGTAAGAGACAGGACCTGATCACTACACTCTCGACTGATACAGTATCCAGTTTGTTCCACAGTGATAGGGCTTCCATTGCCGGAGCTATTCTGTTCGAAATAAGCCTTCCCAATAATTTGTGAGCGAATCTGAGTAAGGCTATTGGACAGTAACTTTGTGGGAAAGTTGTATCTTTTCCTAGTGTAAAGCAATGATTTTTGTTCACTTGGAGATCTGAGGAAGCCTTCAAGATTGCAATAAGGAGCTGAAGAACGAGGAAAGCCAACGAGATGTAGCTGGTCCACAATTTTTCAATATTTTTGGACAAATCCTATTTAATCCTGCAGATTTTCCATTTCTAACGGTTTTTAAACCTTCCTGAACCTCTTGAGATATGAATGGACGGATGAAGAGTGAGGTTGAGTTTTGCGCTTTTGTCGTTTAAGCTCAGATCTGACCCATCTCGTAAACTGATTGTCCTTTTTTGTTCTAGAAGCGTAATTTACTATTGAGTCCACATTAATGGATGAGTATATATTTGAGGGTATTGATGTAGGATCTAACTTACTAATAAGAGACCAGGTTTATCTACTAGAATGGGTAAAATTTAGATTTTTAAGAGATTTGCCCATTTATCTCTTATAGCATGGTGAAGAGATTCTATTAATTCTGTTGCCTTCTCATGAGAGCTGTTTTCCTCAAATTCTTCTCTAAGTCTGCTTGGCTCCTCACTCCACGCTGGAATATAGACTTTCCGGAAGTCTCTATTTCTTGTAGCTTTTCATAGTGCTACAAATCTTGCACAATTCTCTGGGACTGCTTTGACCAATCGAACGTTAGCGTCAGTGTAGTTCACAAAGGCTTCCCAATCTGCTTCGAGGAAGTTCCACCGAGATTTAGGAGTGGATCTGATAACAGGTAACTGGGTTCCTGTTTTATAGATTATGGGTCTATGCTGGTTGTAAGGGAAGTCACCGAGAACTTGTCTCCTTACGCGACAGAAAGGAGCTGTTGAACCAAAAGAGACGAAACAGAGGTATGGTGAGTATTCGTGTTTCCAACGAGCAGAATGAAATGTACCTTTGTCTTTAGGGTCATGTATCAACATCAGCTCATTCTATTAATTTAATCCCATTCTCGTCAGTCCGCTTATACCCCCACAGCGTATGATGAGTGTTGAAATCGCCAAGGATAATGCTATTCTTAGTGGGAACCAAGCCGATAGTTTCTGGCCAAGCTGCAGTGGGTGACTTGTAGATGTTAGTAACCATAACCTTGTGCATCTCTATTGTGGAGAAAAAGTAAGTTGGATGATATTCTTCTCGAATGACCTTGTAGTGGCATATATCATTCTTAATGTAGGTTGCAGTGCGATATTTTGCATGATGTTGTGCTGTTACCATTCTATATCCAGGTAGTTTCCATTTAGTCAGCGCTGCTTGTCGTTCTCTGAGCGAGTTTCTTGCAGTACAACATCAACTGCGTATTTCTGTAAGACTGATGATCGGTATTGGCTCTTGGCTCCACTCATGCCTTCGATGTTAAGTTAGCAGATAGTTAGCTGGGGGCCTATTGTCCTTGTATGAAAGTCTGAGTCTTAAGAAGGACTGTTATGTTTGTAATAAATGTCATTGCCGTGAGGCCCAGAAGGGCAGTACGGCGGCATCTGATCGCTGTCACCCATTTAGCACCACCCAGGGAGCACGTGTAGCTTAAGGTATGCTACGGACGGGGGTAATTCTGCTCCTCTTATATAAAATGAAGTTAGAGAAAAGTTGTGTCAATACATGGAATTTGTTTCCAAAAAAGTAATTGCAATGTACACCACCGATGATAAAGATTTAAAAACCGTAAAATTTTTAATGTTTGTCTGTCTGTGGGCGCATCACGCAATAGTTAATTAATGGATTTTAAGTAAACTGCACTTATTGATGAACTATGTGACCGGGCAACATTTACATGAATAAAAATGAAATGCTGTTCATTTCCAATCACATCACTTGAGAACGGTTGAACCGATTGTGCTAATTTTTCTTTTTCATAAGGTTTCTAGAGAAAGAATAATTGGAAAAATTGCTCAGAAAATTCGGGGAAAAAGGAAATAACTTCTTTATGAACCAATTTTGTTAAATTCTTTTTAAATCTTCGTAATAGCCCGAATAAGGTTTTTAGTAAAAGAGAAATTGGAAAAGTTGACCGGAATATTGGAAAATTCAGGAAAATATTACGTTTTTCTAATGACAGATTTGCTTAAATTCTTTTTAAATATTCGCAAATTGGAAAAGTTATCCGAAAAATTGGAAAATTCTGGAAACATTAAAGTACCTTTTTTATGGACCGACAAGCTAATTTTTTGTAAAATGTTCAAAAGAAAAATTGGAGAAATCATGAAAAACATAGTTTTGTAAGGACCAATTTGACTAATTTTTAAAAATATTCCTAATAGTCGGAATAAGAAGTTCAGCCGAAGAAAATTTGTAAAATTTTCCCTGAAAATTCGTAAAAAATAAAGGAATTTTTTTCCTATTTACAAATATTTCTTTTTTTTTAAAAAAAAAAATCGATAATAGCCCGAAAAAGGTTTATAGAGATAAAAAATTGGAATAGTTGCCCGGAAAATTCTGAAAAACTGAATGTGCTTTTTTATGGACGAATTTGGCTAAGTTTATTTAGTTATTTTTACCTGAAGGTACTTTTTTCTATGAGCCGATTTGGTTAATTTTTTTAAGTGATCGTAATGGTCCGAATAAGTTGTTTAAATAAAGAAAATTTGTAAAAGTTGCACGGTAATTTCCTAAATTCCAGAAAATTTACAGTACCTTTTTATGGACTGATTTGGCTCATTTTTTCAAATGTTCGTAATAGTCCGAATGATGTTTTTAGACAAAGGAAAATAGGAAAAGTTGCTTGAAATGTGGGAAAAATTTTAAAAAAAACCGAAACTACTTTTTTCTGTGGACTGATTTTATTATATTTTTAAAATGTTAATAATAGTCCGATTAAAGATTTAGAGAAATAAAAATGGGGAAAGTTAACCGGAAAATGCGGAAAAAACAGACAGTACTTTTTCTATGAAATAATTTGCCAATTTTTTTTTTAATGATCGTAATGGTTCGTATAAGGTCTTTAGAAAAATAATAAAAATTGTCCTGAAATTTCGGGAAAAACTGAAAGTTGTTTTTTCTATGGACCATTATTTTAAAAAATATTTATAATAGTTCAGATAAGATTTTTTGGGAAGGAAAAAGATTCCGGGGAAATGGAAAATTCGGAAAGAAACTGATTTAATGCTTTTTCCTATTGGATTTTTTTTTATGAACTCAAGTAGATACATAAGTCATGAGTCGAACGACGTATATTCGTAATTCTTTTTATCCCTTATCCCTATGAGTCACACGTTTTCTATTTTTTTTTTTAAATAAATAAAAACCTTCTAGATCTGGAGAAAAGTCTGTAAAAAACGCATTCCATCCTAAATTAAAAAAAACTACCTTTGCTTTTATTTTTTCTGCTGTTTCGCGATCTGTCCAAAATATACTTGTTTTATTTCTATTCCAATGATATTAATTGAGGACATGCGCTTGACGATATCGAAGAAGGTATCACCTTAATTAGCCATGACAGCTCTCAATCGTCTGATGCACGACACACTTAACCAAGAGTTGAAGCTTGATAAGCAATATAATTGTGATACAATCAGAGAATAAGTGCGAAAGAATGTTCCACTGTTGAATCAGCAACATAAATATGCTCATGAAAGATGTGAACAATGGAACTAGAGGGAATTTCTTCTTGTATGCTCCTGGTGAAATGAAAAAACATTTTTGACCTAACTGATTTTGGCAATGGTTCACTTGCAGAATGAAGTTACACTTGATTCATTAGGAATTGCAGCTACATTGTTGGAAGTCAGTGAAACAGCTCATTCAGCATTCAAGTTGCCGTTGAATACGCAAATCAATGAATCCCCAACTTGCAACCTTTCGAAGAACTGTACGATTGCCAAAGTTCCGTAGGATTGCAAATTGATCGTTTTAGATTAAGGTACGATGGCACATAAAAAGTCTTTGGAGACATTAGACTGAACGATGCAAGATTTACGAAACAATTAAAATCTTTTAGGTGGTGCGATGTTCGAAAGTAACTAAAACACCTTAAGATTTCAAATTTAATGGAAGAAAAAAATCATTTGTTTAACATGAAATTCTGACTTAATGTAATTGCGACTTAAATTTTTGAACACAACCACATGGTTCCAAGTCGATAACATTCCAGGCACATCATACATTTCCAGCGTTTCAGTGGTGTACTGCCGATAGAATTCATCTCGCATGTAAAATTTCCCAGTGGCCTACTTCCGAATGTATTCCTCCTCAAATCGTGGTCGTTATTAATAAATACAGTGATCACTCAGAATTGTGTATTTTCTCATTTTTACTTTGTTTACACATTTTCAACAGCTTTTAACAAATTCACAAAACAATCACAAACAATTTTATTGACAATTGGATAGCACAACGTCTGTCGGATCAACTAGTATAAGATGCTTTTTTCCTAAATTATTAACACAGTTTTCGACGATACAGGACAAAATCGGAAATTTTTGAATCTTCGTGTGTGTGTTTGCTTCTCACAAAAACTAAGAAATGGTAAAACTGCACATAATGATAGTGTACGACATAAAGTAACATAATCTTTTATCCCGGTTAGTACATTTTTCCATGAAACAAAGGCCACCACCGTCAATTTAGAATTTTTTGTATGTGTGTACACTGATCAAATAAACATTCATTTCAACGATACTGACGTCGACACGGCAAAGAAATAAAAGGGTCCGCTATTTCAATTTATATCATACACATTTAAGATCCTTCAAAAAAGAAGAAAAAACAGGACTGCTCCTCTGTTTCTTCCCACTCAGCAAACATTTAAATGATAATTTCTTTGTGTATTAAGAGCACAAATCTCAAATTCCGGGAGGATGAATTCGCGGTTACAGCTACCAAGCAATAAAACAGCGAAAGTTAAAAGTCACTCTACTGAAGATATCCTAGGAAAAATAAATGGGAGGCACTATTGATAAGGAACAGACAAGAAATCTACCGATTTTATAATAAAGTTTTATCTGCCTGTTTCTATGACTGCAAAAACTCCTAGATGGACTTTCAAGCTGCTTCGATAACTGAACAGCTCAGACTCCCTACAGTAAAATGATATATGTTTGCACAAATTTTGACAAGGTGTGATGCATGCTGAATCGAAACTCTATATCAGTCACAAAATTTCAGTTTAAAAGACTGAGCGCATGTACGATCACTCCACGCCGCTGCTGTTGACCTCAAAAGCAAATGTTCTACTGATCACCAGTTGTACGTTATTTCCTCTCGCGTTGTCAGCGTGGAAACGTTCACGTATTTTTTTCTCGCTTCAAACATAAGTTACAAAAAAATTGTCTGAACAGCATCTGCTATTTTTTTTCTAGTTGCACCACAAGTATCGTAAAATACACTGAAGTTATAATTCCTTTGTCTATAATTCGAATAAAGCGTGAATAATCCATAATTAACTAAAACATTTAAGATAGCGGTTTGCACAGTCGGTGACAGAATTCGCGAGATCCCTCCCCTTTCTATAATGCTTCGATCTAGACACTACTACATTACGAAACAGCGAAACTGTAGCAGGCACGATACTAAATTCATGATACAGCAGACACCAATACACAGTACTTTAACCAAGACTAAAAAATAAATAACGACGCGCGCAAGAGAACCTCAGACGTACAGAGGCGAAGTTCTACAGCTACAATAATTACGAATATTCCGGCTTTACTCATCATAATTATTGAAGTAACGAAATCGACTGATTTTATAAGAACAACACCGCCTTTTTCCATAAATTTGATAGCAAGCATGTTTTTTTTTAATAAACACCTCACTAGAAAATACAGTTAAATGACGATTGTTAAAAAGATCCGCCAAAATACTCACGGGAGGGGGGGGGGGGGGAGAAAAACTAGTAAGAGAGTTTGAATAGACAAAGTCTAACTTTCCTCCGCTGCAACATTGTAAAATCGTCTTATGAGACAAATAAACACAAAGTTTATCCATAAGCAGAAAGAGCGCAAATGGTGACCCAAGCCCATAAATTAATTATATCCAGACCATTCAATGATTCAGAAAAATAACACAACTTGATTTTTTTCAATATAACATATTTAGAAGATAACCTTATCTTGATCGCGGTAGAAGGCCGCAGCAATAATTTCAATAATTAATAACAATAAATCCGTCTGCAATGTGAATTAGCTGTTTCAGATTTCTGAAGAGACTGACTCAAAGAACGCAAGAAGGAAATCTTTTTTAGCTCCCTTTATTTTTAACACCGATACTTCTTTGAAG
>CM061919.1:38771942-38815109 GCA_031002005.1 Vandiemenella viatica
CTCTGTCAACAATGACATATCACAAGTGACCAGTTAGAAAATCTCACATCCTTTCACAAAGCTGAGTGGATGTATTGTACATTTAAATCCTCAATAAAGGCCGTTGCATGGTACAGAGATGAAAGCTTTCTGAAAATGGAAGAATATTGCACCAACTTGCAGTCCTGCATCAATAGCTTTCATTATGTCATTACATTATGCAAAAATAATGTTATTTGCATTTCATGTGATCTGTTCTTCTGAAATCCATGCTGGTTCAGTTTAAGTAATTTGTTTTCCTTCAGGAACTTAATAATGTTCAAACATATAACATGGTCCAGACTGCTACTGCAAACAGAGATATTTTTTTATTTCATTTCATATTTATTTTTTATTCGAAAAGAACAATGATAAAATTTTAATATGGTTTAGTGTATATAAGGCTATATTGTGAACCTCACATACAGTAAAATTTGGGCGTGGGCTTCAAGTTTTAACTAACTTGATTCTTATATTATGAATATTTACAGTAACTTAAAATCTATGGGACAATCAATACATGATTGTATCTAAACAATAAATAATCAGGATTATAAAATTGCAATTAATATAATCATTATAAAGATATACATGTACATTGTAAAAATTATTAGTAATAAAGCACACATTAAGACCTAAATATATACATATTGTTTATACCAAGTGATGAAAGTTTATTAGTTCATTTAACAAGTCATACTTAACTAAAGGCCATGCAGATGTATAATTCTTCATGGTATGTTTTGGTTTATTGATAACATCTGCAGGTAATTTATTATAAATTCATGCACCAAGGCAGATTCGATAACTTTGTCCTAGTAGAGTGTTCTGGCGAGGGATGTATGCTCCATTTCTTTTTTGTATTCTAGTATTTAAGTGTGGTTGGTCACTAGCGTTGAAGACTTCTATATTCGCATGTACTTAACCATTGTTTGAATAAATAGCTGACAGACATTAAGCAACATGCTTTGTTTGTAAAGCTCACAGGTCAGAAAAGTGTATGGCATTTTATACATCACTTTCAGAAAGAAATTTTGGCACCTGCTAACCTCAACCAAGTGTGTATCAAGTATCTCTCCTCAGCTATTTATACCATATTTTAAGTGTGTTTGGACTAAGGTGTAATAAACAGTTCTTAATGCTTTGATTGGGAGAATGTTTCTTATCCTATAAAATAAATAAATAAACCTTTGTAGTTTAGCAACTAAGTTTGATGCATGATGTTTCCATCTCAAATTAAAGTCAATTTCTATGCCTAGATACATAATGTTTTTGGATTTCTGTAGTTTGACATTTTGTATGTGGGTTTGTGGAGTGTCATAGTATGATGGTCCAGTAGTTGTGTTGTTACATTGTGTGAAAAGCAAATTAATTTGGTCTTGTTTTCATTTATAATTAGAATATTTTGGTTTAACCATTGCTGAACAGTGTTTAGGGCTACATGAGCTGCATAGAAGCTGTCTTTCCAAGTGTTTACTCCTTAACAGCTACAACTGTGTCATCAATATATGAAGTGATTTTTGCACTAAGATTTAGTTCACAGAGGTTATTTATGTAAACAAGGTACAGAATCGGTTCTAGTACTGTTCCTTGTGGAACACGTACTTTGACTTTGGCAACTTTGCTAATGGTGTCTCCATTTCGTACCATTTGTGTTCTGTTACACAAAAAGCTACTAAAGAATTCCAGAGCGCTTCCTTGTATACCAATCTTCTCGAGTTTCGTGAATCGTAATGGCAACTGTGTAAAATGGTTGGTTGGTTTGTTTGTTTGTTTTTTAAATCTTGAAAAACTGAAATTGTTCTTTTGGAACTATTAATTATCTTGCATAACTGATTTGTCAATGAGAATATAGCGTCCTGAGTGATTACATTTGATCTGAAATGAAACTGATTTTCAGAAAGTATACTGAATTCTTCCAATACATTTTAATACATTTTTCTAACAGTTTTGAAAGATGAGTTGTGAGGGAAATTGGCCTATAGTTGCATACTTATTTTCTATCACCTTGCTTATGCACTGGTATAATGATAGCTATTTTAAGTGGCTCTGGAAACTGTCCTTCTGTTAAAGATAGGTTAAATATATGTTTTAGTGGAAGCAATATATATTTATTCAAAGTCTTCAGAGTTTTACTATTTATATTATCATACCCAATTGCAGAGTCATTCTTCAGTATCATTATTTGGCTTGCTATTTCTACTTCTGATATGGGAGGGAAGAAGACAGACTGTGTCTGGGACTTTGAATGGACTCTGTGGCTTCATCAGTTGTACTTTTAATTTTTTCTGCAAGTTCTAGGCCTGTATTAGTGAAGTATTCATAAATTTGTTTGCTATAATGATGGTTGCTGATGTCTGTTGTGAGACATTAATGTAAATTGTTTCAATAGGTAACTTCTTATTTTTCTGTCTGTAGTACCTGGATCTTTTTGATATCCTTTCTAGAAAATTGGGATTACCTGTGAAATTTTCGAATCGATATTTTTTTCTCTTCTAAAGATATGTACTATATAATGGACAGAAATTGTTCTTTTCTTTTAGCATACTCTGAGATACCATTGGGATTAGGCACTTTCCTCAACTACTGGTGCTCTAATTGCTTTACAACATCTACAGTATCTATTTTATATAAATCCAACTCCAAACATAATAAAAATGGGTATGTTATCCATATTTTTGTCACTGAATGAATTTCTAAATTTGGTGTTAAATATGTTAGCCTTATCATGACTTTCATTAACCTCACATCCAGAACTAACATACTGCTGACCCTGCAGCTGTCTTTTCTTATGTATGACCAAAATTGCTTTGAATTTTCCATATGGCTTTTAGACAGCTAGTTGCTGCTGAAATCATTAAAGGCCTTACGCATCACATTTTTAACTGAACTGAACTAAGTTTTCTAAACCACTATGGTCAAGATGACACGTTTGTGGTTCTGGCAGAAATATGGTATTTTTTTACTGGAAATGTATTTCAGACCAACCAGGAATGTCAGGTGGGATAATACCAGATGCGATCTTGCATAATTAGAGGTTATTTTTGTCAGAAAATATGCATATTTTGAAAAATTCTCTCATCTTTCATTATCAATAATTTTTTTGTAGTTTCTCATATTAATCTCACTACTTCGAGTCCAATAAGATTCTTCACTGCAATATGTAGAATGATGTCAAATTGTCTTCATAAGTAGTGGTAGAATGATGAGCCAGAACATTATGACCACTGACCAGCATAAAATTGAATGTCATCTGGTTACATTGGGGGTGATGAAAATATATAAGAGAAGCAGAGATGCATGGGAAAACATTCTAATGATAATACATGTGGCAAATGCCAAAATCCCTGGAATTTGTGACTTTGACAAAGGGCAGATTGTTATCATCCAGAGTCTGGGAATGAGTATCTTGTAAATGGTGAGGCTGGTTGGTTATTTGCTTGCTGCTGTAGTGAGCATGTATAGAAAAAGGTTTAAGGATGATGAAATCACGTCAAGGTGGTGGACGTCTACCCCTCATTATAGAACATGGAAGTCAGATGCTTGCCTGCTCTGTAAAGCAGATAAGGCATTTATGGTAGCAGTGTATAGTGAAAATGCAGGCACAAATATTTCAGAGCACATTTTTGAACAAGGGACTCTGCAGCATATGGCCCCTACACGTTAATATGTTGATCCTGCTACATTGTCAGTTGTGAATGCAGTGTGCACGAGATCATTGAAGTTGGACCATGGATCAATAAAAACAATTCTTATGGTTGGATGAATCTTGTTTCTTGTTGGTTGTGTCGAGATACACCATCTTCCAAGTAAACATATGTTCAAAATTTGCACTGCACTATGGGTGCCAGGCTACTAGGGGCTGTATTATGCTATGGGGGACATTCACCTGGACTTCCATGGGACCTGTGGTAGTGATTAGAAGCTTTGGACTACTTGTTGATAACCTTTAGTCCCTTCATGATTCATGTCTTCCAAGTAGGCGATTGCAGATTCCAACAGGATAACTGTACATATCACAAAGCCAGAAATGTGCTACAGTGTTTTGATAGTGAACTCACATGTCTCGGCCACCAGATTTGCCTGATCTCTACCCGATGTTATTGGGCTCCAGCTCCATGTCCACAAACTGCTGGCCTTTAATTTAGGGCAGTTGCATGACCTGTGAATAGACATCTGGTGCAAGTACCTCCAGAAACTTTCCAATGACTTGTTGAAGCCATTCTGTGCTGAACTGCTTCTGTATTGTGTTACAAAGGTGGGCCAAAATTCTATTAAGCAGATGGCAGGCATTAAAAAAAGTTTTGAAAGAAAGTCTAATTATACCTGCAAAATTATTTACATATTAAAATGGAACCAAGTAATTTTCAATAATCATTTCACAACATGTGATTTTTAAGTAGGTATCATTTCTATATGTGGCAGCTTATTTAAATTGCCAGAATTAATTGAAATTTCCACATAGTGTGAAATACTCACTGTTGATTTTCTGTTGCCTAAGACATTACAGCATTCAAAATTTATGGATAAATCAGTATGAACAATGGAATGGTAAGAAAATATGTTAGTGTGTTATACTAGTATTCATGATCAAGTGCAAAGTGACAGTCATCGGTCACCACTATGAATTGGTGCAGGAAGCTGATGCATTAGTTCAATAAAACAGATGCTTTACAATGAGTTTCCTGGTGTTTCAGTTAGAGTTCATTATGAAACTCTTACAGAACACGCTGATGTAGGTGCTAAAACCAATTGATCAACTAGTGCTTTAAATTTCCTTGAGCAGTATAGCAATGAAGGTAGTGAATTTTTAAGCCTAATTGTCATTGGAGATGAAATATGGGTAGCTCATGTTACCACACAATCAAAACAACAATTGATGGATTGGAGGCATTAAAAATCACCAAAGAAACTGAAATTCAATCAATTTCAGCCCAAACAATCATGTGCACTACAGTCTGGGATAAATAAGAGGATAACCGGTAGATTGTTTTGCCTCAGCATAACATATTCAATTCTGAGACATATTATGAAACCTTAACTAAGCTGCACACAGCAATCCAAAACAAAAGGTATGGCAAGTTCAGAAAAAGAATCATTATGCTTCATACCAATTCCCATACAGATACGGCTCAATGAACATAAGATCTCGTCACATCACTTGGTTAAGAACAAATTGAGCACCCTCTTTATTCTCCTGATCTAGTGCCCGGTGATTACCACTTGAAAAAAACATTTAGGCAACCAGAAACAGAATAACGATGATGACATCAAAATGGCAGCAGATTTTTATTCAGAAGTTTGTTTTTCATTTGATAAGTGCCTTAATAATGGTGAAAATTATATTCAAAAGTAGATGCTGGAAAAGGCTTTCATGTAATAATCAAATTGTTTTAAGAAAAGGACTTGTGTTTGTTTTATTTTAAAAATGGTACTGGTACTTGCTTAAAAAACACACCTCACATAAGTACAGCTCCTGGCATAGTGTAAGCCCGTAGACACATCGCAGATTGTCAAACAGTCCAGTCCTGTGAGTAGTACTCGTCACATCCTTATGGGCTGTATGACCATTTTCCTGGGATAGTAACCATAAATAAGTTTCTGTAGTTCACAATATTTTATTTTGTAACCATAATCGTGCATGTGGCGAGACATATGACAGTGGATAGGTCCCGGTGTGTACACATCTTCATCCTGCCATACGTCTTGCCTCTTAAATAATTACAGTTATGAACTGAAATATTGTGAAGTGTGTTTTTTGGTTTCTTAAAAAAAAAGGCCCACCTGCTTTCATCTGTGACAGGTTATTTTTCTCTAGCCTATCATAGTTTCATTGTCATCATTATACAAGAGTTTCTATAGTGTTATTTCCAAAAATAAACTGTTATTACTGCTGAGTCATATGAGTTTTGGTGTGTACACATCTGATCACCTTTGCTGTTTGTCCTCCTTTAATTATGATTAAGGTTTATACTGAAATATTGTGAAGTGTGTTAATGTTTTGCAGTCATCTCTGCACTCCTGACTTCATCTGTGTGATAGGTTTACTTTGTCAAGTCCTTCCATATTTCCAATGTTATCATTAGTATTTACATTTAATTCATATGTATAGAATAAAATTATGTGTACAAGTATTGCATTCAGATGTCTTACTACTACACAATACACAACAAAATCCAATTAACGTTTCCTTTTTCTTTTTACTACAGGTTCTTGGGTGCAAGACCTTATTGCCAGGATCAAGTTCTTGCAGAAATGGATTGATCAAGGCATACCGGCTTACTTCTGGATATCAGGCTTCTACTTCCCACAGGCTTTTCTCACAGGAACTCTACAGAATTATGCCAGGAAATATGTTGTTTCAATTGATGCAATAGGCTTTGCTTTTAAGGTAATTATGCAAGATAACTATCTTATTTAATTAGTTTTTCTTAATGCATAACACAATTGTTAATATCAACATTTTTGAAAAAAAAATAAAAAAGCACTAAATATAACTATCACTTCCTTAACTTTGAAATTTATTCTCAATTATTGTAGCGAATCTAGCAAGGGTGACACACAGGGCATATATCGATGGTGTCACCCCTCGAAAACTTAAATTCAACATTAAGTATTACTCCGCGATTCACTGAATGTGTGTGGCGGAGGGTGCATTGCACAAATCGAAAAGGGTGATGGTTTGGAAGGGATATGCGGGATATGGCAGGAGGTGCCCATGGGCTATTGTGAGGAACCATCCCAGCATTCGCCTGGAGTGATCCGGGAAAACCATGGAAAACCTGGATCAGGATGGTCGGTGTGCTTTATCGAAAGCTACTCCTGTCGGATTTTAAGTATCACCCGGTAAATCCTTTCTATTCTATTCCCTAATTGCTCGTGGGAAAAATGAGTACAGAAATGAATCGGTTGAGGCCCTGATTTCTCTTAGCTTACCTTTGCGGTCATTCCGAGAAATAAATGATATATAACTGTGCATGTTATGATGTATATTAAATTTAAATGTTTTATCATATTTTGTCATTTTTAGTTCATACTTATCCATTTTTAAGGTCATATTTGCCTGCATATTTCTCTATGGTTATTTTTTTTTTAAAAAGATGATCTGAACCCTATTGATTACAGTCTCTGACCCCTATGCAATGTTTTCCATTAATTTGATTTCATTGACAGAGTCATTTAACCTGGTGTAATGCAAAACAGAAATAAACAGGTGAATGGCATACATTTGGCTCATTCCATGCCAAATCACCCAAAATAAAATATTCAATGTGCTCTTAGGTCTCAGATTTTGTTCATATTTTTTATGTGTATAGATACCTAAGAGATATGACCATAGGATTTTTTTCAATTTTTTATCTCAAAAATTGGCTTCAGAAAAAATATTTGAAATTTGCACAGTTCATGCGATTCTTCCCACGATTGTGTTGGCATCAAATTGCATAAAATGTTGTAACTCGCTTATTTTTGGAACAACATACATCTTTTTGGTATCAAATTAAAGCTAATTATTGATACTTTCTAACTAAGTGATAATATTCACAAAAAAATTGTTAGATAAATTTTTGGGAGACCTCAAAGTGAAAATTTTGGTTTTTAAAAGTGTTGCAATAAATTTGCAATAACAGGCAAGTACCAGCAAACACATACTTTAAATTTTAACAAAAGTTCAATCTCAATATGTGTTTTCAGCTGTAAAAAAATTAAAAGGGTGTTTTTTGTGGTTGTTAAATAATGCAAGTTTGTTGTTCTCTGCTGTTTAACGGTGATTACGATTTATTAGCGGCTACTAGAGCTTTAAAAAAAAGGGTTGAATTTTAGAAACATGGTGAAAAAATTTGATATTTAGGGAACATATGAATAGACAAATAAACCTATGCAAAGATATTAATTGTTTAACCACTTTATAAAATGAAACTTTTAATTCAAATGCACTGTACACTACAAGAAGAATTACTTTGAATGTGAAACATGAAGTTTATAATAAAATATCATGTAACAGATGATGACTCAATGGATCAACATGCAAAAGAATATTAAAAATATTAAAGAATTACATTTTAATATTTAATGCCTGTTGTATGGGTGCTGATTAATGAAATGTAAATAACTGATTCTACAATTAATTGTTGAATATATTTTTTCCAGGACATATGTTCTGCCTGATGCTGAAGTTGATGAAGGTACTGGTACTTCTTGTACAAAGTTTTCAAAAGCTACCCAACAGCTGCCACTTGGTATTGGCCATATAAATGTTTTGGAAGGTCTACAAGGGTGCATGAATTGAATTTTTGCATCCCTCATGTTCAAAGAACATTGTTGCCCTTTCCCTATCCACAATTTTTCTCCATAAATAACTGAATAAATTTTTTCTGGAACTATATCCATAAAATTTAATACATGTTGTATGGGTGCTGATTTATAAGAAGTTTGTAATTGATTTCCAGCCATTATTTTCTTCCAGAATGTATATGTTCTTCCTGAAATTAACATTGATGCGGACATTGGTAATTCTTTCAAGAAGTATCCAAATATCTAACTTGATATGTCTTTTCGAAAATTATGATTATCATTGCCATTACTGACTGTTTATTTCTAGAAGTAAGCTCTACTTGGTAACATGATTATTTATAAAAGTAGAATTTCTCCCTCCTATCCCTAAATTTTCATTGCAAGTTCAAACATTTTTCAACGATATGCAGAGATGCAACCAAACCGGTTTGACCCCGTCTATGGCCATGTGCTCCACCGACCAATCAAAGAGCAGAGTGAAGCTTCCCTTGGCAACAGGCTATTTATAGGAGCCAGGACTGGAGGAAAAAAAAAAAAAAAGAAAAAAAAAAAAAAAAAAAAAAAAGGCTCGCGAGTCAGAGTCTTGTCCTTGTAAGTGAGAGTTAACCTGATGAAGGCAACGATGGCAGTTGCCGAAACGTTGTTAAAAGAGCTAAATAAATCAATTAACCGGCAGAAAACCCGAGAATTATTTATTTCAACAATACGCCGGGAAAAACTAAAATGTCATATTTTTCAACATGTTCTAACTTGTTGAAACGTATTTCAACCGGTTCTAACAGGCTGAAACATATTTCAACCTGTTCTAACTTGTTAAAACATATTAGGTGAAGAGGTAAAACAAAGAACCTGCCCTGTCTCAGTTAGTGTTCAGCTGTTTAGAAATATTGGGGTAATGCTATAGTGGTGATTAATTATCAGTATGCAATCATAGTATTCATGTAGTACTGTAAATCCCTAAGCCTTTTAATGAACTGTATCATTTAAAAGTTAATTATATTTCAGTTTAAGTTTTGATAAAATGCAGTGTTCAATTTGTTTTCAATTTCAAGAAACAACTAGTTTGCCACAGAAGCCAAAAAAGATTGTAAGTATTTGTGACTTTAAACCAACTGATATAGAACTTTTGAGAACAGGTAGAGAATATGTTGTGATCCTTCTAGAAGACATAAACAAAATGTCAGAAAAGGTCTAAGATCAATTTCTTTATCATTTTCAAAGGAGTACCATGGTATTGAATTAGTACCTGGCAAAAAGTTGTGCATATCTTGTAGAAAATCAGTTATAGCATATAATAGTGAAACTTATGAGAATATTAACATTTCATCAGACAGTGACTATGAACCAAATGAATAAGACAATTATTTTAGTAAAACAAGTTTCATCATCTCAAACATCTTTTAAAACTTCTGTTGGTAGTGAAAATAAAGAAGATTTTATGGATAGTTCCAGAAAAAATTTATTCAGTTATTTATGGAGAAAAATTGTGGATAGGGAAAGGGCAACAATGTTCTTTGAACATGAGGGATGCAAAAATTCAATTCATGCACCCTTGTAGACCTACCAAAACATTTATATGGCCAACACCAAGTGGCAGCTGTTGGGTACCTTTTGAAAACTTTATGCAAGAAGTACCAGTACCTGCATCAACTTCAGCATCAGGCAGAACATGTGTCCTGGAAAAATATATTCAACAATTAATTGTAGAATCAGTTAATTACATTTTATTAATCAGCACCCATACAACAGGCATTAAATATTAAAATGTAATTCTTTAATATTTTAAATATTCTTTTGCATGTTGATCCATTGAATCATCATCTGTTACATGATATTTTATTATAAACTTCATGTTTCACATTCAAAGTAATTCTTCTTGTAGTGTACAGTGCATTTGAATTAAAAGTTTCATTTTATAAAGTGGTTAAACAATTAATATCTTTGCATAGGTTTATTTGTCTATTCATATGTTCCCTAAATATCAAATTTTTTCACCTTGTTTCTAAAATTCAACCCTTTTTTTTAAAGCTCTAGTAGCCGCTAATAAATCGTAATCACCGTTAAACAGCAGAGAACAACAAACTTGCATTATTTAACAACCACAAAAAACACCCTTTTAATTTTTTTTACAGCTGAAAACACATATTGAGATTGAACTTTTGTTAAAATTTAAAGTATGTGTTTGCTGGTACTTGCCTGTTATTGCAAATTTATTGCAACACTTTTAAAAACCAAAATTTTCACTTTGAGGTCTCCCAAAAATTTATCTAACAATTTTTTTGTGAATATTATCACTTAGTTAGAAAGTATCAATAATTAGCTTTAATTTGATACCAAAAAGATGTATGTTGTTCCAAAAATAAGCGAATTACAACATTTTATGCGATTTGATGCCAACACAATCGTGGGAAGAATCGCATGATATGTGCAAATTTCAAATATTTTTACTAAAGCCAATTTTTTAGATAAAAAATTGAAAAAATTACTATAGTTTTATCTCTTAAGTATCTATATATAGAAAAAATATGAAAAAAATCTGAGACCTAAGTGCACATGGCACTAGGTGATTTGGCGTGGAATGAGCCATTTGTGATTAGAGATGAGTCTCAATTCTGTCTGTGGCAAAGTGATAATCGACAACATGTTCGCAAGCGCAGCAGAGAAATGGCTTAGGGAGCCTACACAAACTATGTGGCTCGGTCTGGGGGAGGGGTTGGCTGGAAGGCTACGCTGGGCTACGTGGGGGTTGGGGGGGGTTTCCGAGCCAGGCCATGTAGTTTTCCTTTCATAACATTTTTCACAGTTAAAATGAGGAACAGAACTCACCACACCATGTGAATATTTATTTCCCTCAATTAATTATCTCCGTATGTAATTTACAATCATCTGACAACAGAAAACAGTACAAAATGTCTTCTGGGATCAAAAGGGAAAAAAGCTACATGTGTGAGGGGGTGGGGGGGAGGGCAAAAGCTATGTGGGGAGGAGGGGAGGTTCACAGGAGGCCAAAATGGAGCTACGTGATTTATGCACGCTCATTTACCTGCTGCGATTTCAGAACATCACACAAGTAGCAGCCACTGGTGTCATGTTTTGGTGGCAATCAGTTTCGACAGCAGGACTGAGTTGGCTGCTATTGAAGGCACAATGACAGCACGCCACTATGTGGACTTGGTGTTGCATACCCTACATGTTCACCATCCAAATCTTATCTTCCAACAAGATAATTCCTGTCATCATACTGTGGCCATCACAACACAAGCCTTGCTAGGATTTATGATCACAAATTGGACAGCACGGTCGCCAGATTTGTCCCCAATAGAGCATATTTTGGGCTGACAGGAGTAGATACAGTAGATCACATGGTCACCCAGCACAAACTGTGCAACAACTGACTGCAAATGACATGCAGGTGTAGAGAGACATACTGCAAAAAGACATCCGAACACTTATTGATTCAATGCCTGCAAGGATCCACGAATGTATTGGTGCTCAAGGTGGGTGCATTCTTCAATAGCAACTGTATCTAAAGGTAATAAACTTACCCTGAGCCATTTCCACTTCTTATCATATCTTCTGAGTATGCCCCTGGATATATCTTCAAAGTTTCCTAAAATTCTATGATTACTGTACGCGTGTTGAGATTTTAATTTTCTCCAGTGTATCTAGAGGGCAACCATAAGATTCCGCCATAAATTTAAAAAATTTGAAAGCTACCCAGTCATTTGTTATTGAAACATTAACATAGGCTCTTTTTAAATGCCTTCGCAACCTTGGTATTTGCAGGACCAAGGGATATCAAGCGGAAAGTTAACAGGAGCCCCTGCCAACAAATTTCACACACTTTTTTCTTTTTTTAACTGTCTAATTACCATGATTTTAGCAATTTTGGATATATACCTTCCTTACCTTATACAAGAAAACTTACATTATATACACCACCACTTCTAACAAACCAAACAACAGTGACAGTGGCAAACACAACGATATCCTCTGTTTGTTGGAACTACAGAGCGATGCTTTTTTTGTTTAAGCTCACGGTGTTGTCACTAATTATTCTCTATTGTAATGAAAGAGCCCCCTGTATTGCATTTGAAAAAGTGGTAGATCAACTAAAAAACAAATATTCAAAACTAAAAAGGGATAAAAGAAGTATCTAAAAAAAAAAAAATATTCTCAGTAATTTTGAGTACTGTTTTCAAAATGCAGGTGCCACCCCCAAACGGGTGACACCCATATCGGATCACCTCCCCCCCCCCCCTACCTCCCCGCCCCCTCTAGCTACGCCACTGCTCAGTTGTTACTTGCAGTGGGTTGTACGTAAAGAGAAGTGGTATAAATTTAGAGATAGAAAGAAACCTGAATAGATAACCATGATTTCCATATTCTGATCCTTATTAATTTTGAGAATATCAATGTTAGTGTTAGTCAATGGTACTATGTCATTACAATTGTACTTAAGTGCTTATAATATTTTAATATCACATATTGACAGTAATTAGAAATAATTTCATTTTAAGATAATAACCATGTAACATGATTGGTGGCTTCAAAATTGTAAATTAAGTATTTTGAGTATGTTGAGTACATTAAGTTCTCAATAGAAGAGAAAACTTACAGAGTTACACAATTTGTAAAAATTAAAGTAAGCATAGAAATGGATGATGTAATGTTCAGTTTCATAGTTAATAATAGTTTTTGATAGTGGGGGATATTATGAAATACCATTAAAATAATTTCAAAATTCTATTTCTGCTTTGTTTTTGGGTTGAAAATGTCCTGAAATACAACTTAACAAGTCCTTGTTTAGAGGCTAGATTTTTTTTGTGCTTCATTGTGATTTATTAATTGATAAAGGTTTGTTATAAGTGTTAAACATTCAGTTTTGTGAAAGATTGAAAGGATATAAATTGCTTCTGTATTATGTGTAAAGTTACACATTGTTCTGACTTTATATTTTACCAGTGCAAATAATGTGAAAAATTTACTGTGAGAACTGTTTCCCATATATGAGAATAAAAGTGTGTTCACCTGTATTTTAAATATGGAATATTCACTTGTGGCATTTCAGGTGCTGAACAGCTTTCCTACCAAGAGGCCAGCAGATGGATGTGTCATATGGGGTCTTTTTGTTGAAGGATGTCGTTGGAATCCTGAAACCAATGTCTTGTCAGAATCCAGGCCAAAAGAGTTATATACAGGTCAGCTGCACAATTTTTGACAGATTTATTTTGTAACATTTGAATTTTTAGATATATCAATTATTATTCAGTAGCATGAATTTTTTAAAATATGTGTTGTAAGTATTTGTGTTTTGTAAGACAAGCAATTTCAATAATATCTGTTTTAAAAGACACACCATGATTAATTTCTGTATGTATATATGGAACTGTATTAATATGTGGTGAGTCTTAGTGTGTACACATCTGATCCCCTTACCATATGCCCTCCTCCATGTATGTTTTAGGTTTATACCGAAATATTGTAAAGTGTCTTCATTCTTGCCCTCCTGCCTTCATCTGTGGTGAGTCATATATTTATTTTTCCTATCCTTCCTTGTTTTTGCATATTTGTTTGTTTTTTGATACTGATTCTCAGCATATTATGTAAATAGTTGAATAGTGATCAATGTCTATACTTACAGTATTGAAAACTTTTTTTTCAGTGCTTTCCACATTAATATTAAAAAAAAACAATTTGTTAATGCATAACATGGAGGCACCTTTCACACTTCAGTTCCATTTAGTCTTGGTGGTATACTTCAGGAATTCCCATCGCTTATAAAGAATGATGAAAAACAATTCTGGTAGTAGGCTGTATCATTAGGTGGTTCACATATCCAATATATAAGGAATCAGATTTAGATCCCATACATTTCTTAGTTTCTGGTTCAGATTTCCAATGCAAGAGGTTTTTTTTTTATTTTTTTTTTTTTTTTAAAAATTGTTTTCTGCCGGAAAGAGGACACTTATAAAAAGATAATTCCTCTTAATATTTCCGAAAGTTTGCAGAGACTAATAGATTCATTTAAATCAATTTAAGCAAGCTCAATATAAATTCATTGACAACCTTTCTTCTAGAATTTTGAATGTTAATTTTTTTTTAAAATGAAACACTCTCTTCTCTTCAATTTTGGTCATTTCAGGAGCACAAAAAGTAATCTTGTGCATTCATTTCTTTTCTTGACTAGTTTTCATTGTTTGCTCCTTTCTTGGGTCAAGATGTTACTGCATTTCATTTTCTACTTTTTGCATCTTCTGAAAGTTACTGTGCCTTGTACGATATCTTCTATTATTCTGATCTCTGTCATATCTTTCTTCACTCATTTGATCCACTGGTTGTCATTGTTACACTTGGAAACATGGTTGAAAATTCTTTTTTTGACGGCTATTTATCCTTGTTATGTGACCAGAAAACGCTGCTCTCTTCTTTCGGACCTTGTCTGTCATCGTTTCATTCCCCCCCCCCCCCTCTTTTTCCTTCCATGTATAGATCCTTATTGCTGCTGTAGGAGTCTTGTGGCTCAGTTGGTTGAGGTGCATAACTGTGGAACAGAAGGTCCCCAGTTTGAAGTTTGGTCTCTGCTGAAATTTTTATTGGCCTTAAAACTGACCTTCACCTTTGCTTTCTTTATGTGAAGTACGCAGGACACTCCGTGGTTCAGGTTCCTCATTAAGCTGTAGGTCCCCTTCACCCAGCAGAATTACATACTTAGGGCAACCACGACACAGGCACATGTGTGGCTAATTCAAACTCTGTAACACAGCAGCCAAACAGTCCCTCTGGGTCTCTCCACCAACAGTGCCATATGTATTTAAATTTTTATTCCTCCAGTGCCTAAACTCTTCTTTTTCAGGTTTCAATCATCCCCAGATTTTTCACAAGATTTTCCTTTCATTTTTCTCTCTCTCATCTATTTCTCCAGTTTTTATAGAGAACTTGCATTCTGAGGCACAGAGACCTTGTGGTTTGATTACTGTGTTGTACAGTTTGATTTTAGTTTTTCTTGAGAGATTCTTCTTATTATATGTATCTTTAGTCATTTGTATGCTTATTCTAGTTTTTTTTTATCTGTTTGCTCTTTTATCATGGCTATTAATCTGAATTACTTCACCTAGATTTTTAAATTTATTAAACTTGTTAATTTTTCCATATTTGGTGTTTGGTACTGTGGGTGAACCTCTAATATTGGTAATTGGTAGTCTTCTCAAGAAATATTTGAAGTCCTACTTTTCCTGCTATTTCTTTCAGACGGTTGATTTGTTCGAGTACAGTTTCTGTTCCTCTAGAGAGAATTGCTATATCATCATTGAAGGCCAAACAGATTACACAAAGTCCTTTGTGCTTTGAACTTAATGATGGGTTTTCCTTTCTTTGAGGTTCCCTTCCCATGTTTTTATTACCTTCTGCAGGACACTATTTAAAAGAATTTGGGAAAGCTCTTCTCACTTCCTGACACTTGTTTTAATTTCAAATTCATCTGAGACCTCTCCCATCAATTTCAGTCTTGACTTTGTTTCAGCGAGGGCCTGATTTTAAATCAACAGCAATTTCCCGTAAAATATTCAGTAACGAGACTCTGTCTACTGAGTCATAAGCTTTATTGAAGTCTACATAGAATATAACATAGTTTTTGTTCTTTGTAACACTGTCTCATATAATAGCTTTCAGATTTAGAATCTGTTCTAAACCCATCTTGGTTATCACACATAATTTGTTTGTCTATTACTGGTTCAATTCTGTTATGTGAGTGCTACCAGGGAAATTCCTCTTCAAATGTTTATATCTGTTTTGTCACTATTCTTGTATCACAGATGGATGAATGCTTTCTTCCAATATTAGGGATTTCTTCCGTTCACCAAATTTCTTGTAGTGTGTTTTTCAGTTCCTGCCTTACTAGACTGCCTGCTTCTTTCCACAGTTCTGCAGATGTTACCCTACAGCTTTAATGTATTTCACACTTCGGCTTATGTCATATATTTATTTCTCATCTTGTGGGTCTGAAGGCTTGTGATTGACTGAATACTAATCTTCACAAGTAATGTGCCAATATTTTGCAATTGTTTAGCCAAATTTTTCTATTTTCATATTTGAAACAAAGATTTTCTTGTTTCCTCTTTGAATATTTTGTACAAATTTATTGTTTTATGTTTTGTGAAATTTTCATTAATTTCTTTGCACTTCCTCTTAACATTTCTTATAGTTTTAGAAGATTGTTGCCGGATTGTGTTGAAAGTTTTGAAATTCTCATCGGTTTTACAGGAATGCCATCTTCTCCAAGCAATCAGTCTCTCAATTATGGCCACTTCACTTTCTTCATTCCACCATCTCTGCTTCTTATTTCTCTTCATAGTGCATAATTTCTTGGAAGCTTCATTTATTTTTGTTCTTAGATTATCACACTTCTTCAAAGTGTCCTTTTTTTACCTCTGAGTTGTTTTTTAACATTTCAAAATTAAATTTATTTATCCTGTTTGTTTTCTTGTTACGTGAGGAAAGGAAAGAATCTTTTTTTTTTTTTTTTTTTTTTTTTTTAGGAGACAGCTACATAATAAATTCTTTAAGGTTTGGGATTGGGTACTACCTTATTGTTTATTTTCTGTTTTTTTTTTTTTTTTTTTTTTTTTTTTTATGAAAGTAGACATGAATTTTAAATTAAAGGCCTTGTATGTTTCGACAAGCCTTATGCCATTTCTGTTCATACTTTTATGTCCCAGGAACTCCCCTACAACATTATTATAAATCTTTTTATCCAAATTTGTGCACTGAAATCTCCAAGAAACAATTTGACTTGATCTGCAGGAATTTTATGGATTTCATTTTCTAAAAGTTCCCAATACTCTTCCACTTTATAATGATTTTTTTGTTACTGTCATTAATTGGAGCATATGCATTAATTAATGTACATTTTTTAATTCCACATCTTGTCAAGAGAGACATCTTCTTAGATGCAAATGGAAATTTTGGCTGATTCCACTATGTTCTTGTTTACTATGAAAGACTGTCTGTGTATTTGGTATTCTGAAGAACAAGTATTAGGATATTCTGGTCATCAAGAATTTGGTTTGTTCTTTTAGATTTCCAACTTTTAGAAGTTAATCAATATTAAGAGTACCAAAGAATTATTTTCATTTTGCCATGGTGGATCCATGAATATAGATTACTTGACTGACTCGGGGAATGGTTTGTGAATCACTCCAAGATTAAAACTATGGCTGTGAGCTGTGGAGTTCATTTCTCAGCCAAATCTCACCTGGTTGTTCTGAGATCAGGCATGTGTGGACTTTAGTTTTAATGACTGGTCTTCCACTTTCTCCGCTGTTGGTACTTGTGATCCTCCTCCACCATTGAAGCTGTTGACTACCCTTGCTTCCTCCAACACTGATCAGCTCACCAAATCAGCTTCACACTGACATTGCTTACCCAACCTTCCACTGGGTTGCTCTGCTTCAATGGGGTGCCTCTTTTATGTGCATGCTGGAGTTGAAGTGAAGGAGGCTAGTTAGATTCTTATAATGAATCTAATATGTCATAGTTGCAGATAACAAGCAACTGCATATTTCACTCCTAATTACCCCCAAGACAATGTTGACAATTTTTTAAAATTATTTAATCGTAACTGTGTTTCATTCTTATGGAATATGGTACCATCATTGAGTGAATATATACATAGTGAAATGAATTCTTCACAGGATATCAGCCGAATAGTGTCGTAAAATGACAATGTTTCGACAAACTGATCGTTTGTCATCATCATGGCTATTACTTCAGATACCTGAAATCACAAACAACTCTGGCTTATCAGCTGGAAAAAATCTAACTCCATCTACCGATGATCGCCAGGACGCCCAATCAGCGCACTGTAGAACTGGAATGTGTGATCTGCCAACTGAGGGTATCAATGTTGCGGATTGCACCCATCCAAGTACTCGCCACTCCCAACGTTGCCGGATGTGCTGGCGAACTTAATGTATGGCGTCAATTTGCTTCCATTATGCCTTGTTGAGAAGATTTCTCTTGTTCAAGTCATAGATCCCTAATAATTGGTCTCCAGGCTTCACTCAGGTAGAGTCCGCTTTCCCTATTGATGTTATTATCGTTCAACTGTATTTCCAATCCCTCCCCAATTACTGAGTCCCGGAATAAAGTGACCCTGGCCAGCACCACCATTTTATCAAACTCTATCTTATGCTCTTCATCGAAAGCATGTTCGGCTATCACAGACATTTCTACTTGTACCAGCCTTAAGTGTTATTTGTGCTCCGTAATACATTCAGTGATCATTCTGACTGTCTGTCCGATATAAACTTTGCCTCATTCACATGATATGGAATAAATTCTAGGAACTCTTAGGCCTAAATCATTCTTAACCGAATGAAGCACATCACATATCTTGGCGGGTGGCTGGAAAATCCTTTTTATTCCAGACCGCACCAAGAGTCTTCCAATTTATCCCGGCATATGACAGAAAGGCAAGAGTTTTTGATGGTTCATCTTGTTCAGTCGGTGGTCTAGGTGGCTTCTGAATAAAGGCACACTCTATCTGTTGCTGAGAGTAGCCATTTTGTTCAAAAACAGTCCTTAGATTTTTCAACTTCATCGGTAGGCTCTCACGATCGGAAACGGCTCTCGCTCTGCGTACCAATATGGTCAATACGGAGTTGCTTGTGCCAGGTGATGGTAACTGGCTGCATACAAGTAACATTCAGTATGGGTAGGTTTGCGGTACAAAAATAAACCGAACTTCTGCTGTAATTGCTTTATTGCTCATCATACTAACTTTTACACACTGTCCCCTTCAAAGTACTGTCCTTCACTATCAATACACCGTTGCCATCGTTTTTCAAGTTTTGGAACGCCTCCTGGAATGCAATTTCTCTGATGGCGTGCAGTTCTCTCATCACATTGTCTTGAATTTCCTCTATGGTCTGGAAACAACGTCCTTTCAAAGTGTTTTTCAGTTTTGGGAAGAGAAAAAAGTCTGCCGGAGCCAAGTCTGGAGAATAGGGTATCTGAGGCACAATGGGAGTGCAATGTTTTGCCAGATAATTCGTGACAAACAACGATGCGTGAGCGGGTGCGTTATCATGGTGGAATATCCACGACTGATTCTCCCACAGTTCAGGCCTTTTCCTATGCACAGCATCTCTCAGTCGTGTCTGAATTTTCTGGTAGACTTCCTTGTTTTCCGCTTGACCACGTGGTACAAATTCATGGTGCACAACTCCTTTGCAATCAAAAAACATGACCATCATCACCTTGATGTTCGACCGACTCATCCGCGCTTTCTTTGGTCGAGGAGATCCTTTCCCCACCCATTCTGAAGACTGCCTCTTCGTTTCCACATCGTACCAATAAACCCGTGTTTCATCGCCTGTAATGAAGTTCTTGAGGAAGTTTTCATCCTCATTTGCTTTTTCAAGCAACTCCTTAAAGATCCTAGCTCGATTCTCCTTCTGCTCATCCGTCAACAAGTGCAACACCAGTTTTGCACTGACTTGATTCATTCCAAGTTTTTCTCTCAGGATGTGATTACAAGAGCCTACACTTATGCCAACTTCTTCAGCAACCTCACGGACAGTCAAACGGCGATTTTCACGAATCATAGTGCGAACCCTCTCAACATGGTGGCCATCTGTTCATGTGGAGGGTCGACCAGATTTTGGATCATCGGTAACCGAACTCCTGCCCTCCTTAAAGCGCTTAAACCATTCATAGCACTGTGTTTGGCTCATGCAGTCATCTCCGTATGCTTGTTTAAGCATTTGAAGTGTCTCGGTAAAAGTTTTCCCAAGTTTAACACAAAATTTCACACAGACGCGTTGCTCCTACAATTCCTTCATTCTCGCTTTCTCACAAATCTGACGAGCACTCTGCGCACGACCTCACTCAATCGGCTGTCACTTGTAAACTAATGCAGTGACCATAGTGCGACAAGAGGCAATCTCTTCCCTAGAGATATCACTAGTGTGCACGGAAGTCAGAGAATTTTTTCTGCAGCCGTTGGCGTGCTATTTAATTAGTTCGGTTTCTTTTTGTACACACCTCGTATGTGCCAGTGATCCATCAGGTTTGTGCTTGATTAAGATATTCAGGAATGGGAGGCACCTGTCCTCAACCTCTTTTGTAAACCGTATGTTGGGATGGATCCTGTTAAGGTGTTTGAGAAATTCATCCAACGCTTCCATACTGTGTGGTCACACAGCAAAAGTGTCATCAACGTAGCGGTAGAAACAGATGTGTTTGAGGGTATCACTCTCAAGAGCCCTCTCTTCAAAATCCTACATTTAGAGGTTAGCTACTACCGGTGAGAGCAGAGATCCCATGGCCACTCCATCAGATTGTTCATAGTACTTCCCACCATACATGAAATAAGTGGAAGTAAGTACATGATCAAAGAGATCTGCAGTACTCAGCTCAAAATGATGGCGAATCAAGTCCAGAGTGTCCATTACTGGCACCCGAGTAAAGAGAGACACCACGTCAAAACTAACAAGGATGTCATACTCTGAAACTGTTAAAGACTGTTAGGTTTTCATGAATTCAGCCAAGTTCTTGACATGGTGGCTACAACGACCCACAAAGGGACTAAGAAGACGCATCAGGTACTTAGCAAGCTGGAAAGTCAGTGGCCCAATAGCACTGACGATGGGACGTAAAGACACACCCTGTTTATGGATCTTGGGTAAACCATAAAGACTCGGTGGTCTCGTGGCACAGTGCCTAATTCTCTCAATCACTTCCTCCGGTAGTTCGGCCTTTTTCACGAGGGCCATCATCTTCTTCACAACTTTAACGGTTGGGTCAGCGTGTAACAGTACGTAAGATGTGTCATTAAGGAGGCTCTTCACCTTTTTGTCATATTGCACTGCAGACAGAAAAACAGTAGAGTTACCTTTATCAGCTGGTAAAATGACTATGACGTCTCCATGACATAAGGTATCTAGTGCTCTGAACAGTGATTTTGTTTCTTGGCGGTTTGGCCCTCTTCAAAACTCGACAGGTCACCCTTCATATTTCTTCACTTAGTAGGCAGCACACAGCCTGTTCTACCGAACAGATTATCTCCGGAGATAATCTGTTCGGTTGTTTATCCTATGTTTTATAACTGTCCTCTTTACAGCTTCAGTTTTATCAATATTTTACTTTGAGCTATATAGTGTTGTAGACAGGTTTGTTGCAGGGCATTAACAGCCATTTGTTGAAGACCAGTGAGATGAATGTTTTATCTACTGTACACACAGAGATTGGGGCTGCAGATGAAGATTCGCTTCAGTTTCTAACATGTCAGACTATCCGATTTTGCATTAGTGGGAGATGCTAAGAACTTTAATGGTTGGGAGAGGCAGTGGTTGGAAGTCAGACATAATACAGCCACACCAAACATGCAGCCATGGAGTACATCCTCCTTATCAATTAGGAGGGATGACTCAGCTCCTCAATCTCCTATAGAACAGTCATCTCCTACACTAGAAATCCTGTCCTAACATCATGCTTGTGGTCTACCTTTGATGGTGCATCAAAATGTTTGTTACAGTCACTACCGAAGGTAAATTGGGAATAAGTGAAGATCTGTCAATTACTTTGAACGATAAACGTCTCAACATAGATTTGATTTTTCTATTACAGTAGTCAAGCTTGTTCCAAGAATACTGAACAGATCAACATAAATTTTATGATGGTTATCTGCTTTCTGCATAGGAAGGGATTTTAGCGTTTGCATTTTTCTGTTCATTTTTTTTTTTGGGGGGGGGGGGGACAATGAACAGTTATTAAGTGAAGCAGAGTACAAATTTACGGTGACATTTCTGTTTTCCAGATATGCCTCCAGTGTGGTTCCTTCCAGAAGTGAATCACGTGAGTCCGACGACAGGTATTTACGAGTGTCCTGTATACAAGACTTTGACTCGGGCAGGAACTCTCTCCACCACTGGTCACTCAACAAATTATGTAGTAGCGATTGAAGTGCCCAGTGACAAACCGCAGCGCCATTGGATCAAGAGAGGAGTTGCTCTCATCTGTGCTCTTGACTACTAAATATGTAAACAGTGTGCATTGTAAATAAATGTTTTAAATATTGTATTTTCCATCATTTCATATTTATCCTATGAGATGTAAGAGTGTTTACTGAAATAAATAAATAATTTCCTCCCTTTAATTCTGAAATTACTGATCTACTGATTCCTTCCAAATTTGGAGTAGTAGTATGTACTAACCTAAAGTTTACAGGAAAATTGTAGAGTTCTTTGGGGACCCTATAATTTTTGCAAAATATTTAAATGAGTAATTTTAATAGCTTTGATACTCCATTAGATATTTTTAACAAAATATCATATGTATCACTATTAATGCATTTGTCATGAAAATATTTTTTGTTGCATATTTCATAATTTTTCTAAGACCAACAACAATCTTTATGAACCAAAATATTTTCTTGTTTAATTTACATAATATTTGAAAGAAATTTTTACAAGATATATAATGAACTCAATAAAAACTGAATTATTATTTAGTTTTAAAAAATACATTTTTTAATATTTTGTTCCACAACTTATGTGCAGAACTCTCAGTTACCGAGTGTGGCCCACACTTCACATCTTGCCAAATACCTCGAGGATATTGTGAGTCTATTTGTAGGAAGTGTTGTAACCCAATGAGAATGGAGCTATCAGACAGCATGAAGTTAGAACTGGATGACCTAATGGTAAGCTTTGATGTTGTATCTCATTTAACAGATAAAAACTTTTAACAAGTAATTTTGACCAAGTAATGTGTGGTCTTTTCATCCATGATTTGACAACCACCTGCTTCTGTTTTGAAGGACAATATTTTGAGCAGATGAATGGGTTAACAATTGGCTCACCATTGCCCATTGCCCCTTGTAACTTATTTTGTTCATGGAGTACTTTACCAGATTAACCATGTAGAAGGAGTTAGGTAGGCGATCTTTTTTTAATAAAGAATAGAAATGTTAACAATGCTTTTGTGACAAGAGATTTTTTGGTGATTAGGTGTAGAAAGATATTGTTGGAAGAATTAGGAGAAGTGCATAAAAGGGAAAAGATGACCATGACCACAAATTGGCACTTGATTCTGGGCATAAGGATTTGAGAAGATTTTCTTTTGTACATAAGGGGATCAGGGATTAGAATAAATTACCAAGAGAAGTGATTAATAATTTACCAAAAAGGCTAAAAGAATTTAAAGTGGAAATTAGTAGAGGTGAAAAAGTAGGTGGGAAAAAGAAAGGGGACAAATTGGTGCTAACGGAAACTGCCACCAGAGCAAGTGCTCCATTGCAATTAAATTAAATGCAGTTCACCATAGAATTGGAACGGGACGACTGCCTGTCGATCAGCAGGGATGGATCGTAGCTTGTTTGTTTATCTCAAAGTTAACCCTTTTGATGCAGAAAACACCTAGAGATATCATTCTGGTACTATACCTGGGTGCTGATGACGTCTTTAGACATCCGCTGCAAGTCTTGTTGGCAGGGGCTGTATTCGTTAAGTTTGAAGCAGAAGTAGACATAGCTGTTCTTATCACTTTACTATAGTGTAAATGAGCGGTTTGATTTGGTTATTAAACAGAGCCAACAAACAATATGGCAGCAATAATATTACGTAAAACAGCACGTGATGTTATTATTGTGCAATCACGATGCATGTTGTCACTAACATCCTATACAGTGACTATACTATTGCATGTATGACAAACTAATTTTCTGGTGCAATATTAGTGGAGTTTGTGGTTAGTTTGAAATGTGTAGACATGCTATGTATGGTATGATTTCACTCTCTGTTTGTGGCTTTAGCTATAACAGCAAGTTATGAATTTAGGATACACTTGTCTTTGTTTCTGTAATGGCTTAAATTAATATTACAAATCAACAGCATTTTTTAAAATGTACAATGTATAGCAGCCAAACCGTTCAAACTGTCTTCTGTCATTGTCATACGAAGGTACGATTTTATTAGCTGAAACAAAGCGAAGAGAAGCTGTGCTGCACACACTACATGTGTAATGTAGCAAGAATTTGTAAAAGAATTTTTATATTTGGGAAAAACTCATTTCTATCCGCCTCTGCTGCTGTTAGGAGGAGATGTTCCCTCTCTCTCTAAAGCTCCTTCCAGAGTGTTATTTCTCCTGATAACCAGATGGGATGAGGCTTGTATCTGCTGTAAGCACGAGGTTAAATATTCTGCTTTGACGATAGAACTTGGTATAAGAGTGAACAGATCAATACTTGAAGAGTGCTCTGCTCTTGAAAAGTGTCTCCTCAACTGTCCCAATACAAAATCAATGAAAGGAAGGAATGCATTCAATCTAAAACAAAACATGGCATGACATTATTATCAAGCTCTGAAGAACATAACAGAAAATAAAGAAATGCTGCATCAAGCAAAAAGCAGGTATATGTATCTAAGGTTTGTTCTTTACCTGTAGTATTTCCATACGTAGACACAGTTAACGGATAAGTTAACTTCGTTAATCCGCTACTTAAAAAGTTAACTTTGATAATTGTTAAAGCATTACATTTTTCCAAATTTAACGCAAGTTAAAGTTAACTGTTAAAAGTTAACCATTCAAGAGTGGGACTGATGTTTATGTATTGCAATAGGTACGGGAAGGCCGGACAAAGTGGCCAGGCTAAGATTTGACGATATTTTAGGGCAAGTCACAAAATACCTAAAGGCTTCAAAACAGTGGTTACAAAGTTCAACTATCCTACTACATATTACAATTTTTTAGTTAACTTTGCATTAAGTTTAGTACCTAAGTGGCCACTGAGCTACAAAATCAGAAATGAGTAATTAAAAATGCTCGAAATTTGCAAAATAGTGTACTTTATTTTTTAAAATGTCATACAGCTTGTAAATAATAGATATTATAATGGACAAAAGGCACTTTAATTGCAATTTTCGCAAACGAAGGAATAGCTGATTCGTTCAACTCCATCACAGGTTTCGTGATCCCAAAAGTAACACATTTGGCACAGAATCCATAGTTCTAGTGATCTTGAACTGAAATACTTTCACTGCAGTACAGGCACTGTATGCATTTTTGATCATCGTCATCATTAAAGAACACTCTTTTTGGGTTAGATTTCCTGCAGTTGGTAGTTTTCTATCTAGCATTGGTTTCCTTTTTTTCTTGTTTTCATGTTTTTGTTTGCTTATGCAGCTTGAAGCACATTTTTATATGAACTTGAGGTGAACATCTACAAAGAACCATTGTTTCGGCCTTTGCATTTGCTGTTTCCTGCTATTGTTGCACGATAATATCCTTTGGGCCAAGAAAAAGAAGTTTCCGGTTGTTGAAATACCGCCACAAAATAGAATTTATTTAATTACTTTCATTTTTTATTATTATTAATATAATTGATAATAAAAAATTTATTTCAAAGCATTTTCTAATGTTGATAATCTGCAAGGAACAAACAGAATCGGCACAGGAGAGATAGACCACGGCCCGCAGTCGGTGGCCACTTTGCCCGGCTTGGCGCCGTTACAGAAATGTCATTCTATCTTAACAAGGCAAAGAAACAAACATGTTCAACAAATCAGGAAATTAGAGAAAAAACACCACTATTGTGAAAGAATTTTGTTCAGAAGCGGTAAGTCATCTGACTTCTTAACAATAAATTAATAAACTGACCAATTACCAAACATCAGGGCCCTCAAAAACCACAAATATTCTAATAACTTCCAGAAATGATACGCTAGTCGGATCTGGCTTCTCAAGGTAACTGAAGGCATTAAGTTGCATTAGTTATGATTTTTCCCGCATTAGGCCACCATCCCTTGGCCCCAAAAATGCCCATGGTCACTTTGCCTGGGTCTCCCCTATTACTGCAAGCAATTCCAAGTTGTTATATACCATGATGTGATCAATAATACATCTACCAAATGTCCTTCTGGAAACTGAGTTTTCACCAGCTTCTCAAACATATCGGATTTTTCAACATGTAGTGGAATCACACTGACAACGAAAATGTTTGCAGTACACCAGTTTGAAATACAATAGTTCTGGTAGCTATTATACCAAATTTTTTATTGACGTAAATTTTTATTAGCAGATGGCGATGAAAACAAATCAATTCTGCTGATATCTACATCAGAAGAAGCCACAGCACTTGAAGACTTTACATTATTATTCTTTTTTCCTATGGGTCGACTGCTTTTACTTTTTGTTAAAACAGTTCATATTGGATATATGCATTCCCTTCATATGTTGTTTAAGATTATTAAGGCTAGACACGTGAGCCTTGACTGTAGAAAGTTTAGGCAAACACAGTTTGAATTTATAAATCAACTGTTCTCTTAGTCTTGATTTAAGTGCAAAATAATCGCATAAATGTGGCCAAGGATTTTTAATATTCTGGTTGCTATTATTAACATTGCTGCTTTCACTAATGGATTGAAGAGCTTCAGTTTTCATGACGTAATCGTGTAACGAATGTCAGATTAACTTATTTCATTAACGAACACCAAGCCAATACCAACTAAAAACTGAAATTTTCCTAGCAGGAAAAAAGATAGATTATAAAAAATATCAAAATCAATTGCCGATCGAATTAGAAACGAGTAGAGAGCGCCAGTTTGCAGATGTAAAATAGAAACGCTCCAAAACTCTAGGTTTCCTGCTCACACCCACGCCATGTCTAGCATAACAATTGTAACCTATATGCATCACACTCGCACTACCTCACCAACCGAAAGTTCTTCGTAGGCATTCAAGGACAAAGAATTCCTGGGAATTCCTCAAGGATCACCACTCACACCAGTCCTTTTCAGTGGGTATGTCAACGATGTACCAGTTGCACCGCTGGTCAAAATGGCACAATTTGCCAACGACACCACGGGAAGCAAACATGATGTTACCATCAATCGGTTACAGCGGGGCCTCCATCTACTTGACAAGTGGTATCGTATAAATAAAACTAAAGTAAACCCCACAAAATGTGTAGTGGTTTATTTCACTAAAAAAACGGCCAGCACTTACCAAAAAGCTGAAAATTATGGGCCAAAAACTTGAGTGGTAAAGACAGACAAAATAGTTGGGCATCATGCGAGACTCCAAACTGCTCTTCAGGGAACACGTCATGGACAGGAGAAGACAGGGCCTGCCTATCATCCAAAACCTCTTTCCGATATTCAATAGCAGGAAACTAATGACTACAACAAAACTATGCATATACAAAACCGTCATACGTCCCTTCATCCTGTATGGATGCCAGGTGTGGGGGACAGCAGCAAACTACAACTTGATCCACCTACAGAGACTCCTTCGCGCACCGAGACTCAACACAGAAACTATCTGAACAGAAATCTTTCGCCAAACTGAAAAGTTTCATGAAAGAATAGAACAATTCATAGAAACCAATGAGAGGCTCCAAATAGATGGAGAAACACAGTGACGGCTAGTACCCCGGACTAAAAAAGTGTAACATCTAAGGTGCCGCCTTCCCTCAATGTAATCGATACCCCCTCCCCCTTTTAACCTGATACCCTACCGCCAACCTTGAAATCCCCCTGCCCTCTCTACTAACCTCAGTTCCCCCTCCTTGTAACCTGATACCCTTCCGCCGACCTTGAAAGCCCCCTCCCCTCTCCACTAACCTCAGTTCCCCCCCTTGTAACCTGATACCCTTTCGCTGACCTTGAAATCGGGCAGGTGTTCTAATGTAAACTGATACCCTACCGTTGACCTTGAAACCCCCCTCCCCTCTCCACTAACCTCAGTTCCCCCTCCTTGTAACCTGATACCCTTCTGCTGAACTTGAAACCTGCAGGTGTGTTCCAGTGTAACCTGATACCCTTCCGCGACCTTGAAACCTCAGTTTCCCCCCATTGTAACTGATACCCTCCTCCCCTCCCCTCCTTGTAACCTGATATCGTACCATTGGCCTTGAAATCGGGAAGGTGTTCCAGTGTAACGTGATATCCTACTGTTGGCCTCGAAACCTGATACTCTATGCAGGTGTACCAATGTAACCTGATATCCTGCCATTGGCCTTGTAACCCGATACCTCGCGGTGTAACCTGATATCCTACCGTTACATTGAAGCCCGATCCTCTATCCAGGTGTTGTAACCCGATACTCTATGCAGGTGTTCCAGTGTAACCTGAGATCCTATCGTTGGCCTTGTAACTCGATACCTCGCGGTGTAACCTGATATCCTGTCTCTGACCTTGAATTCGAAACCCCTCGCCAGCAACCAGTTTCTAATAATACGCCGCGTAAGAAAACGGTTTGTAGAGCGGGCGGGTAAACAAAAACCGGTTCTCGCTACCTGAAAACGTGCAGACATACAATATAAGACATCAGTCCGCACCATTTCACCGTCCTTCGACTTGAAGCTCTTGAACGGTGCACATTGTAGCTATCTCGTTCGCAAGATGTCATCAGAAAATATTTTCTTTAACGACATGGAACTTCAAAGTGACTTGTACATTGAAACTAACGACCTTCTCAACACTGTTAAGTAGTTTTTATATATGTAAATACTTATTTGTTTTATTTTTTTCTGTTCCCAGATATAAGTGATTACGAAAATTATTTATTCTCTCTTCTTGACGGTGAGTAGTGATATATAAATATATAACTCTCCTTGTATTTCTTTCTGCGTGTTTTCACTAATATATACCCTCTTTTATATTTCAGAAATGCCAAGCAAGCAAAGCACAACTCCGGAGATACCGAGTCCCAAACAGCCAAACATTACAAACGGCAACTGTTTTCTTTTTTATCTTATTTGATTAAATATTTATTTTCTTTTTCATGTTACAGTAACAATTTTTTTTTTTTTTCTGTTTCATATTTCAGTCTGGCAGGTTCATGGAGTATGCCATCGTTAGGTTTTGTAGCAACACCGCATCAATGGGTTATCACACCAACTACAGAAAATCTGCCACAACCACCATCACACTGGAATGATGAGAACATAATTTTAAAGTAATCTTTTTTATTACTGTTTGAAAGAAGTATTTATTTTTAGTGCGTTCTTTATTTCAGATTCAATGCAGCCGTATCCAAGCCAGGCAGGAACTTGAGGTATGCCTTCATCAATGGATTATTCCATCGGCTCAAACAATTCAACTACCGTCACACTGGAATGGTGAGTTCATTATTTAATACAATGACTTTTTTATTGTTTGAAAAAAAAAATATTTTTCACGTTGTGTGTTTCAGGTTCAATGCAGCCGTCTCCAAGCCAGGCAGAAACTTGGAGCATGCCTTCGTCTAGTTTTTTACCAACACCGCATCAATGGGTTATTCCATCAGCTCAAGCAATTCAACAACCATCGTACTGGAGTGGTAAGTACATTATTTAATACAATTACTTTTTTATTGTTTGAAAATAATTTTTTTTAATATTTTCTGTTTAAGATTCAATGCAACCATCTCCAAGTCTGGCAGGATCATGGAACATGGCATCGTCCAGTTTCGTACCCACACCGCATCAATGGGATATTCCATCATCTCAAGCTAATCTGCCACCGACGCACATGAATGGTAAGTACATTATTTTTACCTACTTAATAAAATTATGTTAGAGCATTTCTTCCCCCCATGGCACTCACTTTTTTTTAGTCTCTTTCAGGTTCTGTCTCTGCCGTAAACAGGAATGAGTCTGCGGCCAGGAGGAATGAGCCTCCTCCTCCACCAATGTGGCGACCTTGCAAGCCTCCTTCCGCACAAATGCCGGTACGAAGCGCCACACCTACCCGGCCTCTCACCACACCCGTGCCCGCCGTGGCGGGACCAAGCCAACAGACCACTACATCTTCCTGGCGACCAGATATAACAGGCAGTACTCAGCCAACACCACCAAGCAGCCAAGCAGCTACCATCACATCAACCTTGGCAGCATATAGTAATAGTCCAGTAGCATCAAGCAGACAAGCAGCTGCCACCACATCCAACTCGGCAGCATATAGAAATAATACAGTAGCAGCAGCAACAGAGGGTGAGTTAGCAGCATCGTCCTTAGTCCTTGAAGACAGGCAAAGTGCATTTAAGAGTAGAATATATTCCAGTACAATTCAAAATTCTCCAAATTATATAGAAACTGCTAATTTCATTTATGCGTGCTTTGATGTTTTAGTTAAAAAAATTCGCGAAACTGTTGACCATCAGTCCTCCCCCGCTGTAAAGGTTCAGGTTGGGCTGATTACTTTATTCAGAATTCAGAAGGATCTAAATGTCGAAACCGCCCGTATGTGTTTTCTCACAAGGATGCGTGAGATCACAAGGAACACTTGCCTGTCGGATTGGTATGAAAAATATGTGAAGTCGGAGATCATTGTAAAATTAAGTGAGTTCCAAGAGCGGGATCGTGGCAAAACTCTCGATAGAATAATATCCCTCGACATAAATATTTCTTAATTTGAACCTTTCTATCGGGGGTCTTCCTATGTTGCTCTGCCACTTGACATCTGTAGAAAGAAGGCCGTCATCAATGTTGAAACCAAAGACGAAAGAGGCTTTCTGTGGACGCTTCTTGCTTCTCAAGTAAAGACGCCAAAAATGCTAACCAACTTTATAATTATAGAATAGCAGACGCCAACCACAATTTCGATTTTTCAGGTATAGAGTATCCGGTAAAACTCTCTGATATTTCCAAATTCGAGAGGCAAATTCCAGCCTATTCAGTAATTGTTTTCGGTCTCGATGTAGTTAAAGGTAGGCATGTAGTTTCCGGGACCCTCCATCACACTGCAGACTAACGCGATAAACACATTATCATGTTGATGATTACCGACGGCAGTGACAAATTCCATTACTGTTGGATTTACGACTTGTCGCGGCTAGTTAGTTCTTCAATCTCAAATCAAGATGGTGCTTTGCACATTTGTGACAGATGTCTGCAACAATTCAGTCGCAAAGATATCCTGGACTGCCACGAGATCGATTGCGCAAGTAAGATTGAGCCAGTAAGAGTTGATCTACCCGGCGACGACGATAAGACCTTAAAGTTTAAGGATTTTGTGCACACGCAGCGTGTACCCGTTGTCGTTTACGTGGATTTTGAAAGTTTACTGCAACCTTATGATTCGTGCAGCCCACCACCCAACTCCTCTCACAATACTACAGTCCAGAAACATGTCCCTTTCACTGCCGCATACCAGGTCGTTTGTGCGGACGCACCTAGTCTATCGCGTTTCGACTCCTACTCGGGCTCAAATCCCGAGAAATGGCTTGTTGACGAACTCGTCAATCTTGCCAAGGAAGTCGATAAAATTTACAAGAGATGTATCCCTCTTGTAATGACAGATGAGCAGGAAGCAGAATTTGCTGATGCTACAGTATGCCACATTTGTGAGAATGACATTGAACCGGGGACTATCAATGTCCGCGATCACTGTCATATCAAACGAAAATTTAGAGTAGCTGCACATAATGACTGCAATTTGCTGTTTCAAAATAAAAGGTACATACACATTTTCTTTCACAATCTTTCTGGGTATGACGCACAGTTCATAGTTATGGCTTTATCAAAACTTGACGGCGATGGGATGGATGTGTTTCCCATCAACGCATACCATTTCATGCAGGCCCCATTAGACAAACTGGTTGGGACCCTTGAGAACGGCGATATGAACATTACCCGTCGTCATTTCAACGACCCCGAAAAGTTCCAATTAGTTAAACGGAAAGGAGTCTTCCCTTACGCACATATGGATTCTTGGGTTAAACTCGACGAGGCCACGATTTCTCCTAAATCAAAATTTTATAGTTCGCAGTCGGAGTCAGAAATTTCTGATGAAGATTACGAACACGTGACACAAGTGTGGCGGACTTTCCAGATCAAGACTTTGAGGGAATATGAAAGTCTTTACATGAGCACAGATGTGCGGTTACTTGCAGATCTGTTTGAGAAATTTAGGAATGTATGTTTGGGGAAGTACACCCTGGACCCCGCCCACTACTTCACATCCCCAGTCCTTTCTCTCAGGCCATGTTAAGGAGCACACCTGTTGACTGGACCTTCTGACGAGTATCGACATGATGCTCCTTTCTGAACGAAGAATTCGCGGAGGTATTGCCAGTGCGTGCACAGGTATGACAAGGCGAATAACCGGTACATGTCGGACTACAACCGCGAGGCGCCTGAAGATTTTATAATTTACTTCGACGTAAACAATCTGTACGGCTGGGCCATGTCGGAGTATCTACCCTCTGGTGGGTTTCAATGGCTATCAGCTAAAGAGATTGCTACCATAGATTTCATGAGGGTTGCTGCCGACTCAACTCGGGGATTCGTATTGGAGGTAGATCTTACGATTCCCCAGGATAAACACGACGTTCTAGCAGACCTGCCGCCATGTCCAGACCACAAAGCCCCTGTAGGTTCTACCCTCCCCAAGCTGATGACCACGCCGGAGAACAAGGTACGGTATGTTTTCCATTACCGAGTCCTCCAGCAATGTGTAATCTTGGGGTTGCAGGTTACGAACATTCACCGTTTAATATATTTTAGTTACCGTGGTTGAAAGATTACATATCTCTCAATATGTGTTCTCGTCGTCAGGCAAAATCAGATTTCGAGAGAGATTTTTACAAATTGATGAACAACTCAATTTTTGCCAAGACTATGGAGAACATTCAAAAACACCGCGACGTGAAATTGTGTACTAAATGGACGGGCCGTCGCGGTGCTCGCAAACACATCGCGTCACCACACTTTAAGCAAGCAGCAATTTTCAACGAAGACTTTGTGGCCATGGAGATGGCGAAAGTTAGGATTGTATTCAATAAGCCAGTGTATGTTGGAATGTGCATTCTTGACCTTTCTAAACTGAGGATGTACCGATTCCATTATGAATTTGCTATTCCTCAATTTAGAACCCCTAAATTACTTTATATGTACACGGACAGCTTCATTTACTTGTTGTGGAACTGTGATCCATATGAAGTGATGCGCCATATGAAGTGATGAGTTCGATACTTCCGGATATAGCACCGGCAACCGTTTTGGGATAGAGTCCGCCTTGTCATACCTGTGCACGCAATACCTCAACGAATTCCTCGTTCAGAGAGGAACAGCATGTCGATATCCGTCAGAAGGTCCAGTTCAACAGGTGTGCTCCTTAACATGGCCTGCCACGAAAGGCCTGGGGTACTTCCCCAAACATACACTCCTAAATTTCTCAAACAGATCTGCAAGTAACCTCACATGTGTGCTCTTGTACAGACTTTCATATTCCCTCAAAGTCTTGATCTGGAAAGTCCGCCACACTTGTGTCGCGTGTTCGTAATCTTCATCAGAAATTTCTGACTCCGACAGTGAACTATAAAATTTTGATTTTGGAGGAAGCGTGGCCTCGTCGAGTTTATCCCAAGAATCCATATGTGCGTAACGGAAGACCCCTTTCCGCTTAACTAATTGGAACTTCTCGGGGTCGTTGAAATGACGACATGTAATGTTCATATCGCCGTCCTCAATTGTCCAAACCAATTTTTCTAATGGGGCCTGCATGAAATGTGTATGGTCCCCTTTTCCTGTATTTAGGTTTAGGTATATGTTATCTGCCTGTCTTCAAGCCGTAATCTAAGCTGCAGAAGCCGGTAGATTATTTCCATTCACAGTTCAGAAACAAATAAATAATAAATATCTAGACAACGAATTATTTGAAGTAACACTCGAACACACTTTTTATTTATATTCACAAGGGTCAAATCACACTTTCCTTTTATTCAACGACTTGCCAAATATATTTTATATTCTCATCCATACGCTCGCCATATTTTCTTTGTCTTCTTTCCAAAGATATACATTATCATAGATAATCCTTGTCCATAGAAATTCTGGCACTTTAATATACGTTTATCTTTATCATTTTTCAATACAATTTAACACATTTGTATACACAACACAAGCAAGTTAATTAACTTTTAACAAAATTTATTCACAGAAAAATTAAAGTGTAAGGGACTTTGTCACATTACAAACGGTATGAGTCCAGAAACCTTAATGTGATTGAAGTGTATTCAATCTTTTTGGAAAAAGAAATGTATCGTTCTGTATTGATGGGAAACACGTCCATCCCATCGCCGTCGAGTTTTGATAAAGCCAGAACTATGAACTGTGCGTCATACCCAGAAAGATTGTGAAAGAAAATGTGTATGTACCTTTTATTTTGAAACTGCAAATTGCAGTCATTATGTTTAGCCACTATAAATTTTCGTTTGATATGCCAGTGATCGCGGACCTTGACAGTCCCCGGTTCAATGTCTTTCTCACAAATGTGGCATACTGTAGCATCAGCAAATTCTGCTTCCTACTCATCTGTCATTACAAGAGGGATACATCTCTTGTAAATTATATTGACTTTCTTGGCAAGGTTGACGAGTTCGTCAACAAGCCATTTCTCGAGATTTGTGCCCGAGTAGGAGTCGAAACGCGATAGACTAGGTGCGTCCGCATAAACGACCTGGTATGCGGCAATGAAAGGGACATGTTTCTGGACTGTAGTAGTGTGAGAGGAGTTGGGTGGTGGGCTGCACGAATCATAAGGTTGCAGTAAACTTTCAAAATCCACGTAAACGACAACGGGTACACGCTGCTTGTGCACAAAATCCTTAAACTTTAAGGTCTTATCGTCGTCACCGGGTAGATCAACTCTTACTGGCTCAACCCTTGCGCAATCGATCTCGTGGCGGTCCAGGATATCTTTGCGACTGAAATGTTGCAGACATCTGTCACAAATGTGCAAACCACTCTCATGATTTGATATTGAAGAACTAACTAGCCGCGACAAGTCGTGAATCCAACAGTAATGGAATTTGCCACTACCGTTGGTAATCATCAACATCTTAATGTGTTTATCGCGTTTGTCTGCAGTGTGATGGAGGGCCCCGGAAACTACATGCAGACCGAAAAAACTTACTGAATAGTCTGGATTTTGCCTCTCGAATTTGGAAATATCAGAGAGTTTTACCGGAAACTCTATACCTGAAAAATCGAAATTGTGGTTGGCGTATTTTTTTCTATAATTATAAAGTTGGTTAGCATTTTTGGCGCCTTTACGTGAGAAGCAAGAAGCGTCCACAGAAAGCCTCTTTCGTCTTTGGTTTCAACATTGATGACGGCCTTCTTTCTACAGACGTCAAGTGGCAGAGCAACATAGGAAGACCCCCGATAGAAAGGTTCAAATTAAGAAATATTTATGTCGAGGGATATTATTCTATCGAGAGTTTTGCCACGATCCCGCTCTTGGAACTCACTTAATTTTACAATGATCTCCGACTTCACATATTTTTCATACCAATCCGACATGCAAGTGTTCCTTGTGATCTCACGCATCCTTGTGAGAAAACACATACGGGCGGTTTCGACATTTAGATCCTTCTGAATTCTGAATAAAGTAATCAGCCCAACCTGAACCTTTACAGCGGGGGAGGACTGATGGTCAAAAGTTTCGCGAATTTTTTTAACTAAAACATCAAAGCACGCATAAATGAAATTAGCAGTTTCTATATAATTTGGAGAATTTTGAATTGTACTGGAATATATTCTACTCTTAAATGCACTTTGCCTGTCTTCAAGGACTAAGGACGATGCTGCTAACTCACCCTCTGTTGCTGCTGCTACTGTATTATTTCTATATGCTGCCAAGGTGGATGTGCTGCCAGCTGCTTGGCTGCTTGATGGTGTCGGCTGAGAACTGCCTGCTACGTCTGGTCGCCAGAAAGACATAGTGGTCTGTTGGCTTTGTCCCGCCACGGCGGGCACGGGTGCGGTATGAGGCTGGGTAGATGCGGTGCTCGGCCCCGTCATTGGTGCGGCAAGTGTTTCCCAAGGCCGCCACATTGGTGGTGGAGTAGACTCATTCCTCCTGGCCGCAGGCTCGTTCCTGTTTACGACCGCAGAACCTGAAACAGAAAAAAAATGAGTGCCATGGGGGGGAAAAATGCTCTAACATAATTTTATTAAGTAGGTAAATATAATCTACTTACCATTTATGTGCGTCGGTGGCTGAATAGCTTGAGATGATTGAATAACGCATTGATGCAGTGTGGGTACGAAACTGGACAATGGCATGCTCCATGATCCTGCCAGACTTGGAGACGGTTGTATTGAATCTGAAATAGAAAATATTAAAAATAAATATTATTTCAAACAATAAGAAGTAATGGTATTAAATAATGTACTTACCATTCCAGTATGACGGTTGTTGAATTGCTTGAGCCGATGGAACAAACCCATTGATGTGGTGTGGCTACAAAACTGGATGAAGGCATACTCCAAGTTCCTGCCTGGCTTGGAGATGGCTGCATTGAATCTAAAATAAAGAAAACACTAAAAGTAAATACTTCTTTCAAACAGTAATAAAAAAGATTACGTTAAAATTGTGTACCTACCATTCCTGTGTGACAGTGGCTGTGGTAGATTTGCTGGAGACGGTGGGATAACCCATTGATGCGGTGTTGGTACAAAACCTAACGATAGCTTACTCCATGAATCTGCCGGACTGAAATCTGAAACAGAAAAAAAGTTACTGTAACATGAAAAAGAAAATAAATATTTAATCAAATAATAAAAACGTAACACTTACTGTTTGTAATTGTTTGGCCTTTTGGGAGTCGGTAACTCCGGAGTCGTGCTTCACTTGCTTAGCATGTCTGAAATATAAAAGAGGGTATATATTAGTGGAAACATGCTCAAAGAAATACAAGTATATATATATATATATATATATATCACTACTCACCGTCAAGAAGAGAGAGTTAATTTTCCTAATCACTAATATCTGGGAACAGAAAAAAAAGTTAAAAAACGAAATGAATAAAACAACTAAGTATTTACATATATAAAAACATACAAGTATTGAGAAGGTCGTTGGTTTCAAAGCCCAAGTAACTTTGAAGTTCCATGTCGTTAGAGACTATTTTCTGAAGACATCTTGCGAGCGAGGTAGCTACAATGTGCACCGTTCAAGAGCTGCAAATCGAATGACGGTGGAATGGCTTGGACTGGTGTCTCATATTGTATGGCTGCAAATTTCCAGGTAGCGAGAACCGGCTTTTTTTCGCCCGCCCGCTCTACAAAACTGGTTCTCGGCGCGGGGTATCAGGTTACAACAGTATATAATTACCGGAAAATGGCGCCGACGATTCAGAGCGCCGAAATATTGTGTGATTATTATAACACTTCTATAACTCGACTAGTCACCCGAGAGCATTATTTTTATTGTAGGTTACAACAGGATTGTACCTGCCCGCGGTTTCGAATTCAAGGTCAGAGGCAGGATATCAGGTTACACTGCGAGGTATCGAGTTACAAGGCCAACGGTAGGATCTCAGGTTACACTGGAACACCTGCATAGAGTATCGGGTTACAAGGCCAACAGTAGGATATTAGTTTACACTGGAACACCTGCATAGAGTATCTGGTTACAAGGTCAACGGTAGGATATTAGGTTACACCGCGAGGTATCGGGTTACAAGGCCAATGGCAGGATATCAGGTTACATTGTAACACCTGCATAGAGTATCAGGTTTCGAGGCCAACAGTAGGATATCAGGTTACACTGGAACACCTTCCCGATTTCAAGGCCAACGGTACGATATCAGGGAGGGGAGTTGAGGTGGTATCAGGTTACAAAGAGGGAAAACTGAGGGTTCAAGGTCAGCGGAAGGGTATCAGGTTACATGGAGAGGGGAGGTTGGTTTCAAGGTCAGTGGTAGGGTACCAGGTTTCATGGAGGGGAGGGGGTATCAGGTTACAAAGTGGGGAAACTGAGGTTTCAAGGTCAGCGGAAGGGTATCAGGTTACATGAAGAGGGGAGGGGTGTTTCAAGGTCAAGGGTATTGTATCAGGTTACATGGAGAGGGGAGGGGTGGAGGTATCTGGTTATATGGAGAGGGGAGGGGGGTTTCAAGGTTGGCGGAAGGGTATCAGGTTACAAGGAGGGGGAACTGAGGTTAGTGGAGAGGGGAGGGGGTTTTAAGGTCGGCGGAAGGGTATCAGGTTACAAGGATTGGAGGGGAGGAGGGTATCAGTTACAAGGAGATGGGCGGAATCCTTTGATGTTGCACTTTTTGGTCCAGGGTTCCAGCTGTCGCCATCCTTCTCCATCTACTGTTCCATACCCTTGGTACCACGATGCCAAGGCACTGATACTCTCATCGAGTACCATTAAGTATTATATATCAGCTGGAATAGCACTGATATGATTATAAGAAAACTGTAGTGGTTTTTCACATAAGGTCTTCGTAGTCGACCATTGCCATGTTTTTCCCTCAAAGCGCAAATAAAAAGAGTCCCAAATCAACCATGTCCAATACAAAGTGACACATAGCAGTAGAGCTACCTAGGTAGCGGGACATGCCCAAACACGCCGTTGAGGTAGAGACACACACACACAAACACAAAACTTTGTATCACCTATTATTCGTTCGCCATCCGTCTCGTCGAAAGTACGAGCATGGCGTGGCGCGCAATCCAAACATACTAAACAACTTCAACTACAAATGTAACTGACTAAAGTTAACAGTAGTTCAATTTAACGGAAGTCAAGTAATGGTCTGACAAAAGTACGAGGCCATAGATGAGATAGTAACAGAGCCAGAAAAATTGTTTACAATCGTCGTCTTTTAGCATATGATCGATACAATTGATTATGAGCTGGTCATTCAATTGTACAAATGTCCAGATTTAATGATACAATGTCGTGATTACGTATTATCGAAGTTTGACTGATGGGGGAAAATGTGACATATCTCGTTGTGAATTGGTTGAGGAACTTTCTAACTGAAACTGTTATTGATGGAAATTGAGTCAGCAGAACCAATAAAAGCTGAAATTAGAAACAAAATGGTTGGCAGCTTTTAAAAAACTTCGTGGGTGCTCATTCTCATTTGATGACTCATAACAAAAAAAGAACTGACAATGTGTGTGAAATATTTTTGACTGGACTTTCATTGGAGGATTTCTATCCATGAAGTATTAAGATTCCGTGCAAAATAAATAAAACCTTCAAAATTCGTAATAGCCATGAACAAAGTCGCAACCACCAGCTAGTCTTATGTCAAAGTGCAAATCGCATCTAAATACATCCAGTAGATTTCAAGTTATAAGCGAACAGACAAAGTTGGAAAGAAAGATTTTGAATTTTTTAAATCTGTTCCAGGGGGGGAAAAAACCAAACAAAATATTAAATTTCATTAAAATGGGTTCGTCCTTTTTAACGTGATTGAGTAGCAAGCTGACAGATTTACAAGTTAAAAATAATAACAGGTAGATATCTAGTGATTTGTGTGTTCCTTATAGAAATCAGGGTTATGTTATTGCACTTGATTTGTGTCCGCAAGGATTGCTATCATGAACGAAGTCGCGCGTACAACTAGTAATTAATATACAGAGGAGAAGGGGAGAAAAACAGTAAAAATGCTAGATAGAACAATACAGAATGGATACCTATCACAATCTTATATATACGTATATAAATTGACGTGTCTTTCCCTAAATTTCACATTTCAGCCGCCACTACCTGGCACACACCATTGGTGTTTGTGGGTGGTACTAGACTGGAGTTTCCTATCGTGCACAACGTTGGCCGTATGACGATAGCTGTGGGAGTGTGGCAGATATGTTCGTTAAAAGCTGTCGATGGTGGGAATTTTCATATGTCGACCAAAGACTTGTGTGTCCCTATACTTCTCTTTTCTCCCACAACTACATAGCACAGACCATTGGTGATTGTGTGTCGTATTAGCATCAAGTCTCCCATCGTGCACTATGGTGATTAGATGTAGGTAGCTATGGGTTTGTGGGAGATATGGTGGTTGAAAGTGGTCGACCTGGGGCACTTCCATATTTCGACCAAAGACGTATGTGTCAAGGTGTATCACTTTTCAGCCAAATCTATCTAGTGCAGATCACTGGTGTTTGTGTGTGGTTGTAGCATAGAGTCACCGATCGTGCACAACGTTGGCAGAATTTCGGTAGCTGTGGGGGTGTGGGAGATACGATGGTTGAAAGTGGTCGATCAAGGATATTTTCATATTTCGACCAAAGACATGTGTGTCCTTCTATTTGACTTTGTTGCCACAACTATATAGTGCAGACCATTGGTCTTTGTGTATGTGATAGTGGCCTCGAGTCTCACAACGTGCACTATGGTTGTTAGATGTCGGTAGCTATGTGGTTATGGGAGATATAGTGGTTGAAATTGGTTGACGTAGGGCATTTGTCTATTTCTACCAAAGACGTGTGTGTCCCTATATTTCATAATGCAGCAGGAACTACCAAGCGCAGATCACAGGCGTTTGTGTGTAATAGTAGCCTGGAGTCTTCCATCGTTCACTGTGGTGATTGCATGTGGGTAGCTGTGTGTTTGTGGTTGAAAGTGTTGAACCTGATTAAAAATAGACATGTGTGTCCCCATATTTCACTCCTGTGGTATTAATCTCAACTCTCCCACCGTGCACCATGTCGGTGTCATATCGGCAGCTATGGGGGTGCGGGAGATGTGGTAGTTGAAACTGGTTGACGGAGAGTAATTTCATATTTCGACCAAAGACATGTGTGTCCCTATATTTCACTTAGCAGCCATAAATAACCTGCACAGGTCATTGATGTTTGTGTATGATATTAGCCTCAAGTCTCCCATCGTGCGCTACAGTGGTTACATGTCGGTAATTGTCAACCAAAATTCTTTGCAATCACGAACGAAGTCGTGGGCATCATCTAGTAATAAAAATAAAATCATTATATCAATAGTGTTTAACATAATTTTTATCAGGGTGGTGCCGCGTCATGTTTCTTAAAAGACTCTGGCCGTGGAAGCCTACGAATACATAATTTTTATCAGTTGGAGATATTGTCAAACTTGCGTGACGCTGGGGGTTGGCCACACACTGCTTGAACTTAATTCCCGCGGTCGCCACACAATTGAAATGTACCTCAAACGTGATAGGTATAGGTAAATAAAGTGCACTGTACACAGTTTAGAATTCAATGAAAAATAGTAATCTTCGGAAAGGTTCTTTTACAAAAGTTCGTACCAGGATAAAGTTTTCTAATTAGACAATCAGACTCACAGTTCCATTTGAACATCACAGATTAGGCACACATTGAGAGAAGACAAACTTCCACCCTAGCACCTTACTAGGATGAAAGTGTAACTATTGCATACTAAAGCATACTGCCAATACCTAACACGAGGTGGCATAGTTCCACCAATTACGCGCGGACCGGTTTCTAGAAAATGCTTGAAAATACTGTCCCTACATACTGACGCAGACATGACTGTAGGAGATACGCAGAAAGACCGACCCTGTGAAGTTAGCTTAAAAGTTTGAAAATTAATATCTAAATAATTAGTTAGTATTCTGACTCGTAATTAACACACTAGTCTTTGGGTAACTTATTCTACCTATTTTAGCTCAACTTATTTTCTAATTTTTTATGTCAGAGAATTTTTTATGTGAGAGAAATTAGTGCGGTTCATTTGATGAATGTTTATATTTTTACATATCCTCCTTATTTTTGGAGTTATTAACATTGATCATCAAATATAAAAACTAAGTTAAGAGTCGATTTACAAAGGTTGTGAAAGTTATCGTCAGTTCTTTGGGATGATATAATGTGCTTGATAGTGTTAATTTTATCTATAACTTTTTGCAGATGCAAAGAAATCTTATATGAAATTGTATTTAGCATTTCGAAATGATCGAGAATTTCTATCAGAAATTTGATAGTAAAAAGAGATTCAAAAGACTGAAGATTTTCTAAAAAGAATTTTGTCTTTGAGCCGGCATCATCTTTCCGACATTTTGTGTCGTTAAAAACATAGCAGTACACTACAATTGGTTAGAATAGTTTTCAAGGAACATGTACGACGACACTATCTTGTTGGTCTAAACAGCCGCAAAAAAAGGTTTTGAGCATAGTCAGCAGCCTATAGCCTTGCATTTCGCTGAACCACTTCTGAAGACAATACATTCTCTAACAAATCTCTCATTACTTTTACTTCTTTCATTGTGTCTTCAACGAGGATTAACGAGTGAGCGATGCATTGCACATTAATTGTCCTTGCTTTGATAGCTTTAACCCTCGATTGAAGGGCAGTATTCGCTCCAACATTAGAAGCACTTTTTGTATATAGACCTCTACAGTTCTTGATATTTATGTCTAAACTTCTTAGCAATGTAAGTAATTGAAAATTTCAGATTCTATCGAATATTGTAGATACACTTTCATAGATACAGATAAATGTTTCATGTCTATTACACTTTGAGTCCACGTAACAGAATCTGAATGCGAATTGTTTACTATTGGAAATATCACTAGTTTTACTAACCATAACTGTCTAATAAATCGCATTTTGTACAACTTTGTTTGTTTTAAGCAGTATTTAGTAACTCAAAATTGTACACGCTACGTTAGTGATATGGTATGACAAGACCACCACCCATATTTGTTGAGGTGGAGTCACGTGTATAACTCGGGAATGTCCTGTGATCACAGCTTCAAGAATCGAAAGTAATTTAAATATTCGTCCTTGTGGTCCCTTATGGCTGGGCATTCAGTCACTAAAAACGCAATTTGTTTTCAAATCTTGAAGTTTACTTTTTGATAGCATGTAGTACTTTACATGATTAAAAATCATTGAGTGAATGCCTTAATGTACTCATCGTCGCTTGATGATGTTTTCGGCGCAGAAACGCCACTAGATTTCCTAATTTTTTGAAAATATTCGTAGGTCTACAGATAAATTTGTAGTGCCAGGCAGCACTAGTTCAAATAGCGAGTATCAATCCAAACAATGGGGAACGGGGATTCCTTCTCACGCAGCCTAGCCTTTTCGGAAGTCCCCATTCGTAAAAGAAAACTTCAGTCAA
>CM061919.1:38816109-38840410 GCA_031002005.1 Vandiemenella viatica
ACTTGAAAATATTTGTGAAATGATTAATAAAACCTTTCCCACACCAAAGCTAGAAAAATCAAAGTTTCCAGTTTGACCATGGCAAAACTCATGGAATGCAATGAGGGAAGAAAGAATTCATATAAAATCAGTACGACACCTTATTTCCCTAATCTTATCTATGATGTCACTGGTATGAAATATTTCATCGCACTCGTAATTGTTGCCATCAAGGTCAAACCTTTTTCGTCTGTCTATCCAGATCAATCTATGTATCGATTCTGTTATGCTTTCGTAATCAATCACAAATTGAGTGTCCTTAGCTGCACTTTGTCTAAAATTCCAATCAATCCCTTGTGACACATCAGTGATTGACTAGAAACAGAGAGATATACCCACCTTTAACTGTATTTTACAGCTCAGCACATATGTTCCAGGAACGAAATACCGTCTGTTAATCTTACTAATTTCACCCCTGTCGAATCGAAGTACGCCAGTCCTACGTGATAAAAATCGAGTCACGCTAAGCACAGAACATGCCTGAGACCATCGCCTGTGATCAAGGTGGAGATTTAGAAAATTTATTCACTCCCTTATGGAAGAAATCCAGTGCCGGCTCCTACTTATAGTCTTTTACGCACTATTCCTAATTCTTTCACCAAGATCCACCCCTAGCCTCATCGCCAACGTACCCACAACACTTCCCCAATCCTCCTTCTGTTTTCAAATGATTCCCACTCCAACCCCTGATCAGTTACTGTCAGGGTAAGCTTTTGTTCAAATTTTGCAAAGTCTTCTCCTAATCAGTAGCAGGGATTCCAGGTACCAAAATGTTCACTTAAGGTGGTTCTACTGCAGTTTCCCAGGAAACTTCCCCATTTTTCCAGGAAATTTCTGCTATTTTTCAACCAATCAGGGCACAGGAGTGTTCTCCATTCGGTTTAAATGTTCCCATCTGACGCCAACCTTCGGATTCAGGACCAAGTGCAACATTTGATTGTAATTGCATGCTTTGCTCAAGTAACCACGATAAAGTTACCATTATGCTCTTAGCTAACTGATAGCTTCGTGGTCATCAAACAGGCATCATAACCCAAATTTTCATAGAAGACCCCCACATATCGACAAGTATCCAAAACGTCACAATAGTTGCAGACACTAGTTCTATTGCGCCGAAGATAGCACCCACGCTTGAACTGTCGTAAATTGTTAGGTCAAAATGGGTGTTTGGATATTTTATCCACTCAGGCCTCATCATCTAACGTCTAGTGCCAGATTGTGGTCATGGCCAACTTAGGCTCCATACACCACTCAGAATTATTCCGCCAATATCCATTCTAACAGCATTATACGCCACATACAGCCCCTGACACTCTTCCAATATTCCAATGACATCCAGTCCAGTTCCTTTATTATGTCACTTGTTGAATATTTTCCACTAATAAATCTTTAGTACAAAAAATGTGGACTCCATACTACACTACATACAAGCAATGGTCTGATTGTGCGTTTGTATCCAAGTCCTTCGCTTCTCTGGTACATTCCCTTATCGGCCTCTCTGTTAAATGATTTTTAACCTGAAGTGCATGTAGTGAAAAATGTGAGAAACACAATTCGTATGCCAACTCAAACGGCAGTAAACTGTGAAGAGCACGGTGAAATGGGAGATTGCCTAAGCCCTGAAGCAATGGTTAGAAGCACACGTTGATGGTGATCATAATTCAATAACCATATATTTTAGACTCAAATCCACAGAGGAAGGAGACACACGCACACACTTGTACATGCATACAGCGAGGTCGATACAACTAATAGCAAGCATCATGGAAACGATGAAGTGGGACAGAATTGTCGTTACCACTGATTAACTGGGCAGAACTATCGTTACAAAAATCATCAGACAGAGGAGTTAAAGTCAGGTATCACCAAACAATTTTTTTTTCAGATTTGTGAAAAAAAACATGAAAAAAAAACTAGCACCCTTGTTTTTTTTTCTAAATTTGGTTTTATTCAGAAAAACAATATATCTGATAAATTATAGTTTTATTTATGGAACTTACATGTTACATGTGTCTTTTAAACCTTACTAAATCATATAATATCTTACATAATGATTCATAAATGTATCTATATAGGTAACAATTTTTTATTCATCCTGTATGTCGGTACCACATTCACTAGTATCAGTACTACCAACACTAGTTCAGTCGGAGTCGGAATTTTCTGTTTCGTCTGCTGTCCCCTCTAGATCCATAACTTCAGAAAAAGTTACATTTTCTTTTACTGGTTGTATTGCATGCAAAAGCTTTTGAGATTGCAATTTATATTGTGAGCTAAGTATACACTGTGAATGAAGACTGTGCCAATAGTTCTGTATTACGGTCTTTTAAGTTTGAATTTAAATCTATTATCATACAAAATAGGAGCTTTATTTGTTTTCAATCGTTGGTTTACGCCAATGGTTGCACGGAAATTATTCATAATTACTGACAATGACTCAGTATCACTATACGCTGCGAGTTTAACAAGTATACGAATATAAGGAAAGCACAACAAGTAATAAAAAGAGGCAAAAAACTGTTGTTAAATTTCCTAATTTTTTTGAAAAGATTTGTAGGTCTACAGATAAATTTCTAGTGCCTGGCAGCACTAGTTCAAATAGCGAGTATCAATCCAAACAATGGGGAACGGGGATTCCATCTCACGCAACCTAGCTTTTTCGGGAAGTCCCCATTCGTAAAAGAAAACTTCAGTCAATGTTACCAATATTTTTGTAATTTTTTTTTCTACTGAACCAGAAAAATATAGTAGATTTAAAATTAAGATAGGTACTTAGTATACACCCTAAAACAGTCATATTAAACGATAAATGCCTTAAAAATCTGAAATTTAGTAGTTATGAAAAAAAACATGTCCCAGAAAAAAAACATGTTTTTTTTACAGTTTTTTCATGTTTTTTTTCACGTCAGAAAAAAACTGCTTTTTTACAACACTATGCCCAAGTCTACAGAGAGTTCAGCACAACTACCGGCACCAATCATGGAAACGAAATGTGGTGTATTACTCTCTTGCCTCATGACTGGCTGAAAAACAGAACTCTCCTAACATACCATCAGCCTGGCGAGATAGAGGGTGTGCAAAAGATGACATGTTTTCACCATACACTTAAGTTGTTTATACCATAAATAGTGTTCATCGCACCCAATTGATTACATTTACCATCAATACGTCTCTCCCACACTGCAAACCCTATCTGCCATTCATTAAGGGTGCCCCAGGTACCGTGAGTTGCAATAGACATTTGACTATCAGCAGATACCAGAACCCCTCATATTCATACTAGGTCTCAACCACAAATCCATACGTATCCACGCACAAGCTCAAAGAAACACGAACAACAAATCATGCATCCAGACAGAAGAGTTTAAGTAATGTATGAGACGCACAAACACTCACATTTCCATGCCTACAGCGAGCTAGACACAACAACCAGTCAAATCATGGCGACGAAAGAGCGGGATAGAACCCCCATGGCTCATAACTGACCAAAAAATCATCGTTAACATATGTTCCACGTACCTTACTCTTCACATCAACATCATCTAATTTATCTCACACAACAGACCTCACTACCATCCAGTATCATGTGTGCTAGGTACAAAACTGTTCACATTAGCACCACCACATCTATCCCACACCTAAGCCTTTTCTGCCATTCAGTAACATTTGCCCCAGGTACCACGAGTAGCAGTAGACATTTGGTCATCAGACAGATATCATAACTCCCATATTCATACTAGGTCTCACCCAAAAATCTATACGTCACCACAAGCAAGGTATCACCACATTTACGCAAAAAAACACAGAGCGACGCATACACATGTACATTTCCATGCCTATAGCGATCTCGACTCGACAACTAGCCCAATCATGGCAACGAAAAATTGAAACAGAACAATCGTGACCGGGCAAAAATCATGGAAAGACACACATACACTCACACACACTCATATGTCAATGCATTCACACAGTTCCATACATCACCACACATATGCACATAACTGGAGGAAAGAGACTGAACATGCTAGATCCAAACTGAATAGTTACAGGATGTGTGAAGTTTGAGATCACAGCCACGTCTCTCCCACACCGCAACCCTTTCTGTCATTTAGTAACATGTGCCCCAGGTACCATGAGTTACAATAGACACTTTTCTAACAGACAGATATCATAACCTTCATATTCATACTAGGTCTTACCCACAAATCCATACATCTCCACACAAGTACACATAAACATATGGGAGGAACAGCAATTCATACATCCAGAATTTTCATAACTACTAAATTTCAGATTTTTAAGGCATTTATCGTTTAATATAACTGTTTTAGGGTTTATACTAAGTAATTATCTTACTTTTAAATCTACTATATTTTTCTGGTTCAGTAGGAAAAAAAAATTACAAAAATATTGGTAACATTGACTGAAGTTTTCTTTTACGAATGGGGACTTCCGTGAGAAGGAATCCCCGTTCCCCATTGTTTGGACTGATACTCGCTATTTGAACTAGTGCTGCCAGGCACTACAAATTTATCTGTAGACCTACGAATCTTTTCAAAAAATTAGGAAATCTAGTGGCGTTTCTGCGCCGAAAACATCATCAAGCGACGATGAGTACATTAAGGCATTCACTCAATGATTTTTTAATCATGTAAAGTACTACATGCTATCAAAAAGTAAACTTCAAGATTTGAAAACAAATTGCGTTTTTAGTGACTGAATGCCCATCCATAAGGGACCACAAGGACGAATATTTAAATTACTTTCGATTCTTGAAGCTGTGATCACAGGATATTCCCGAGTTATACACGTGACTCCACCTCAACAAATATGGGTGGTGGTCTTGTCACACCATATCACTAACGTAGCGTATACAATTTTGAGTTACTAAGTACTGCTTAAAACAAACAAAGTTGTACAAAATGCGATTTATTAGACAGTTATGGTTAGTAAAACTAGTGATATTTCCAATAGTAAACAATTCGCATTCAGATTCTGTTACGTGGACTCAAAGTGTAATAGACATGAAACATTTATCTGTATCTATGAAAGTGTATCTACAATATTCGATAGAATCTGAAATTTTCAATTACTTACATTGCTAAGAAGTTTCGACATAAATATCAAGAACTGTAGAGGTCTATATACAAAAAGTGCTTCTAATGTTGGAGCGAATACTGCCCTTCAATCGAGGGTTAAAGCTATCAAAGCAAGGACAATTAATGTGCATTGCATCGCTCACTCGTTAATCCTGGTTGTTGAAGACACAATGAAAGAAGTAAACGTAATGAGAGATTTGTTAGAGAATGTATTGTCTTCATAAGTGGTTCAGCAAAACGCAAGGCTATAGGCTGCTGACTATGCTCAAAACCTTTTTTTGCGGCTGTTTAGACCAACAAGATAGTGTCGTCGTACATGTTCCTTGAAAACTATTCTAACCAATTGTAGTGTACTGCTATGTTTTTAACGACACAAAATGTCGGAAAGATGATGCCGGCTCAAAAACAAAATTCTTTTTAGAAAATCTTCAGTCTTTTGAATCTCTTTTTACTATCAAATTTCTGATAGAAATTCTCGATCATTTCGAAATGCTAAATACAATTTCATATAAGATTTCTTTGCATCTGCAAAAAGTTATAGATAAAATTAACACTGTCAAGCACATTATATCATCCCAAAGAACTGACGAAAACTTTCACGACCTTTGTAAATCGACTCTTAACCTAGTTTTTATAGTTGATGATCAACGTTAATAACTCCAAAAATAAGGAGGATATATAAAAATATAAACATTCATCAAATGAACCGCACCAATTTCTCTCACATAAAAAATTCTCTGTCATAAAAAATTAGAAAATAAGTTGAGCTAAAATAGGTAGAATAAGTTACCCAAAGACTAGTGTGTTAATTACGAGTCAGAATACTAACTAATTATTTAGATATTAATTTTCAAACTTTTAAGCTAACTTCACAGGGTCGGTCTTTCTGCGTATCTCCTACAGTCATGTCTGCGTCAGTATGTAGGGACAGTATTTTCAAGCATTTTCTAGAAACCGGTCCGCGCGTAATTGGTGGAACTATGCCACCTCGTGTTAGGTATTGGCAGTATGCTTTAGTATGCAATAGTTACACTTTCATCCTAGTAAGGTGCTAGGGTGGAAGTTTGTCTTCTCTCAATGTGTGCCTAATCTGTGATGTTCAAATGGAACTGTGAGTCTGATTGTCTAATTAGAAAACTTTATTTTGTAAAAGAACCTTTCTGAAGATTACAATTTTTCATTGAATTCTAAACTGTGTACAGTGCACTTTATTTACGTATACATATCACGTTTGAGGTACATTTCAATTGTGTGGCGACCGCGGGAATTAAGTTCAAGCAGTGTGTGGCCAACCCCCAGCGTCACGCAAGTTTGACAATATCTCCAACTGATAAAAATTATGTATTCGTAGGCTTCCGCGGCCAGAGTCTTTTAAGAAACATGACGCGGCACCACCCTGATAAAAATTATGTTAAACACTGTTGATATAATGATTTTATTTTTATTACTAGATGATGCCCACGACTTCGTTCGTGATTGCAAAGAATTTTGGTTGACAATTACCGACATGTAACCACTGTAGTGCACGATGGGAGACTTGAGGCTAATATCATACACAAACATCAATGACCTGTGCAGGTTATTTATGGCTGCTAAGTGAAATATAGGGACACACATGTCTTTGGTCGAAATATGAAATTACTCTCCATCAACCAGTTTCAACTACCACATCTCCCGCACCCCCATAGCTGCCGATATGACACCGACATGGTGCACGGTGGGAGAGTTGAGATTAATACCACACACCATCACCTTTGGACTGCGCTGGGTAGTTTTTCTTGTGGAGTGAAATATGGGGACACACATGTCTATTTTTAATCAGGTTTACCACTTTCAACCACAAACACACAGCTACCGACATGCAATCACCACAGTGCACGATGGAAGACTCCAGGCTACTATTACACACAAACGCCTTTGATCTGCGCTTGGTAGTCCCTGCTGCAATATTTATTTATTTCTCGTGTCCAGGACATAACAAGTTGAAAAAAAAAACAAATAACATTAATTAATTAATATTAAACTATAAACACAATTATATAGAATGTGACCAGAATTCCGCAATCTTGATGGCCTTCTCGTTTGCCCTGTAAAGGTCGTCGATATTGCAGGTTTCAGGGAGATTCCTGCATATCAGAAGATGTTGTGGGTTCTGAAGCTCACCACATTCACATAGATCGTTGTCATTAGTGTACCCCCAATTTTTTAATATTATATTTACATCGGGACACTTCAGTTCTTAATCTGTTTAGAGCCTTCCATATAGCATATGGCTGATTACATCCCGCAGCCGGTGCCTCTTTGATGTTCCTCCACTGTTCTTCAGGCAACGAATTTCGCCATAGTTCTAGACGGCGCGCTCCAGTAGAAGATGTTATGGCTGTAGTTCATTGTACGAAGCTCTTCCTTGACTTCAGCCTTGTGGGTTGAGGTTCGTGTCCAAACAAAGGGTGTCTGGGGTCTGTTTCTTGTTTCCTCTTCTCCCTCTCTGCAGCTGTTTTCCTACGAATGTCAGGTGGTGCTATACCAATGATTTGGTATATTTTACTAATAGGAGTTGGTTTTAGGCAACCTGTTACAATGCGACCAGTATCATTCAATACTATATCAACCTGCTTAGCATGTGCAGAGTTTTGCCAAACTGGTGCTGAGTATTCTGCTGCAGAGAAACTAAGTGCCAGGGCAGATGTACGAAGCACATTTGGATGTGCTCCCCAGGAGGTACTTGTAAGTTTCCGGATGATGTTGTTCCGGGCAGATACTTTAAGTTTCAGATCCTCACAATGGGTTTTGAATGTGAGAGATCGATCAAGCTTTACTCCTAGATATTTAGGTGTATCGCAGTGTAGTAGTTGTTGCCCCCTCCAGTTGATGTTCAACTTCCTTCTGGCTTCTCTGTTTCTCAGATGGAATGCACAGACCTGTGTTTTTCCAGGGTTGGGCTTCAAGTGATTAGCATCATAATACTTGGCCATATCTTCAAGAGCTGTTGTCAGCTTCACCTCCACCGCCTCAAAGGTTGTGCCTTGAGCTGCAACTGCTGTGTCATCAGCATAAATGAATGCTCTTGTTCCAGGAATAATTGGTTGATCATTTGTATATATATTGTACAAGAGCGGGGCCAGCACACTACCCTGAGGGAGGCCATTCTTCTGAGTTCTCCATCGACTCTTCTTATTGTGGAGGGTGACGTAAAACCTTCTGTTTTGTAGTAAACACTGGATGACTTGTGTTAGATGGTAGTCTTTTGTGATGGAATATACCTTACTTATCAAAATTTTGTAGTTGGCTGTATCATACGCCGCTGTGAGATCGATGAATGCCACACCTGTAACCTGTCCTCTTTCATACCCATCCTCTATATACTGTGTGAGGTTAAGAATTTGGCCACAGCATGACCTACCAGGTCGAAAACCAGCCTGTTCCTTTATAAGCATTTTGTCAATGCACTCTGAGATACGATTGAGGATCAATCTCTCCAAGACTTTGTATAAATGACAAAGGGGTGAACTGGTCGGAAGTTTTTTGGGTCTGTTGGTTCCTTTCCAGGCTTTAGCAGTGCCACAACTTTGGCTTTCCTCCAGATCTTGGGGATCTGTAAGTTGGAGGTGCAGGCATTCATTAAATTCAAGATCCACTGCTTTGTAGCTGGGCCAAACATTTTAATTTGCTCTGTTCTCAGGTCATCTAAGCCTGCAGCTTTGTTAATCTTGAAAGACTGCAAGGCGGCTTCCAGTTCTATCAGTGTGAATGGATTCCCAAGATGGTCTTGCTCGTCAGAGTGCCTTTGGAACTTTCTTTTTTCAGGTCTTCTTCTAGTCTTTCCATTCAGTAGCAGTTGGTGTGCTATTTGATTTGGACTAATTTTAGGGAGACTAGGTGGAGTGCTACTTGGATCACTATTGAGGTTTTTCAGTAATTTCCAAGCCTTACGACTATTCTGTTTCATGTTTAAATCTGACATTAAATTGCACCATTTATCTTTTCTAGCAGTAGACACAGCGCGTAGGAGATCTTCACCTGTCTGTATGGTTTCTTCAGAAAAAGGATCTTCTTCGTAAAGGTGCCCGTATCTCTCAAGAAGAAACTTGGAGTCATTATCCAGTCCAGCGACATAAGTTGTTCTACAGCCTCGGGGAATATGTTTCCGTGAGATGGCTTTAACTATTTCAATAAATTTTTCGTATGCATTTGGAGATGGGTCGAGGTTTAGCACTTCCTTATCTAGTTCTTGAACTTTCCCCATTGTGCTTGTTTGAAATTGAATCTTCTTTTAAACTGAACAGACTCTGGCTTCAACAGTGCAGATAATTGGTCTATGTTGGGTACGTGGGATTGGCTCCATAACATTCTTCTTTGACTGTTTGGCAATGTGTTCACTGACAAAGATGTTATCTGTATCCACCCTGCCATCTTCCACTAATAAAAGACTGTGGCAACTTTGGGTCATATATTAGCATTAGGCCCATATGTTCAACCCATTCTTCAAGGTCCTCTCCATTTTTATCAGTTCCCCTGTAGCCCCAGGATGTACTGTGGCAATTGAAGTCACCCATAACAATCTTTGTTTGATGGGAGTGGAAGTTAGGTGGTTCTGTGAATCTAAATTCGGCATTTGGTGGCTTATACACTGATGTCACGGTGCATGATTTCGGTGGTCAGTATCTCTATTTCGCCATCTGAGGTTACCCCAGTTGAAAGAATCTTTAGATCTGGTTTGGCGAAAACTGCACTGCCATACTTTTCACTTGGTCTCTCATTAATTAGGTTCATTCCATTGATTTTTGGCCTTCTGTCATTTGGACCTCTATGTGTCTCTTGAACCAATAAAAAGTCACATTTTGAGTGTTTACAGATATCAGATAATAAAATCTCTTTCTCTGGTGATATACCTTCGATGTTTATTGATATAATTGAAAGAGCTGGCTTTGAAAGAAACCGTTTATTTTGAAATTTGTCCTGGTGGTGGAAGGATCTGCCATTAGGATTATTCCTAATGTTGCCCAGGATACGCCCGATCGTATTAGTTTTCAAATTTCACTATTCTGCACGATCTTCGAGGAGGCTCCTTCCGTGCTGCAATACGAAATATAGGGACACACACGTCTTTGGTAGAAATAGACAAATGCCCTACGTCGACCAATTTCAACCACTATATCGCCCATAACCGCATAGCTACCGACATCTAACAACCACAGTGCACGTTGTGAGACTCGAGGCCACTATCACACACACAAATACCAATGGTCTGCACTATATAGTTGTGGCAAGAAAGTGAAATAGAAGGACACACATGTCTTTGGTCGAAATATGAAAATATCCTTGATCGACCACTTTCAACCATCGTATCTCCCACACCCCCACAGCTACCGAAATTCTGCCAACGTTGTGCACGATCGGTGACTCTATGCTACAACCACACACAAACACCAGTGATCTGCACTAGATAGATTTGGCTGAAAAGTGATACACCTTGACACATACGTCCTTTGGTCGAAATATGGAAGTGCCCCAGGTCGACCACTTTCAACCACCATATCTCCCACACACCCATAGCTACTACATCTAATCACCATAGTGCACTATGGGAGACTTGATGCTAATACGACACACAATCACCAATGGTCTGTGCTATGTAGTTGTGGGAGAAAAGAGAAGTATAGGGACACACAAGTCTTTGGTCGACATATGAAAATTCCCTCCATCGACAGCTTTTAACGAACATATCTGCCCCACTCCCACAGCTATCGTCATACGGCCAACGTTGTGCACGATAGGAAACTCCAGTCTAGTACCACCCACAAACACCAATGGTCCTGTGCCAGGTAGTGGCGGCTGAAATGTGATATACAGGGATTGACACGTCAATTTATATACGTATATATAAGATTGTGATAGATATCCATTCTGTATTGTTCTATCTAGCATTTTTACTGTTTTTCTCCCCTTCTCCTCTGTATATTAATTACTAGTTGTACGCGCGACTTCGTTCATGATAGCAATCCTTGCGGACACAAATCAAATGAAATAATACAACCCTGATTTCTATAAGGAACACACAAATCACTAGATATCTACCTGTTATTATTTTTAACTTGTAAATCTGTCAGCTTGCTACTCAATCACGTTAAAAAGTACGAACCCATTTTAATGAAATTTAATATTTTGTTTGGTTTTTTTTCCCCCTGGAACAGAATTTAAAAAATTCAAAATCTTTCTTTCCTACTTTGTCTGTTCGCTTATAACTTGAAATCTACTGGATGTATTTAGATGCGATTTGCACTTTGACATAAGACTAGCTGGTGGTTGCGACTTGGTCATGGCTGTTACGAATTTTGAAGGTTTTATTTATTTTGCACGGAATCCTAAATACTTCATGGATAGAAATCCTCCAATGAAAGTCCAGTCAAAAATATTTCACACACATTGTCAGTTCTTTTTTTGTTATGAGTCATCAAATGAGAATGAGCACCCACGAAGTTTTTTAAAAGCTGCCAACCATTTTGTTTCTAATTTCAGCTTTTACTGGTTCTGCTGACTCAATTTCCATCAATAACAGTTCTAAACTGAGGATGTACCGATTACCATTATGAATTGCTATTCCTCAATTTAGAACCCCTAAATTACTTTATATGGACACGGACAGCTTCATTTACTTGTTGTGGCACTGTGATCCATATGAAGTGATGCGCCATATGAAGTGATGAGTTCGATACTTCCGGATATAGCACCGGCAACCGTTTCGGGATAGAGTCCACCTTGTCATACCTGTGGACGCACTGGCAATACCTCCGCACAATTCCTCGTTCAGAAAGCAGCAGCATGTCGATATTCGTCAGAAGGTCCAGTTCAACAGGTGTGCTCCTTAACATGGCCTGCCACGAAAGGCCTGGGGATGTGAAGTAGTGGGCGGGGTCCAGGGTGTACTTCCCCAAACATACATTCCTAAATTCTCAAACAGACCTGCAAGCAACCGCACATCTGTGCTCATGTAAAGACTTTCATATTCCTCAAAGTCTTGATCTGGAAAGTCCGCCACACTCGCGTGTTCGTATTCTTCATCAGAAATTTCTGACTCCGACAGCGAACTAAAAACTTTGATTTTGGAGGAAGCGTGGACTCGTCGAGTTTATCCAAGAATCCATATGTGCGTAAGGGAAGACTCCTTTCCGTTTAACTAATTGGAACTTCTCGGGGTCGTTGAAATGACGACGGGTAATGTTCATATCACCGTTCTCAAGGGTCCCAACCAGTTTGTCTAATGGAGCCTGCATGAAATGGTATGCGTTGATGGGAAACACATCCATCCCATCGCCGTCAAGTTTTGATAAAGCCATAACTATGAAGTGTGCGTCATTCCCAGAAAGATTTCGAAAGAAAATGTGTATGTACTTTTATTTTGAAACTGCAAATGCAGTCATTATGTGCAGCCATTCTAAATTTTCCTGTGATATGACAGTGATCGCGGACATTGATAGTCCCCGGTTCAATATCTTTCTCACAAATGTGGCATACTGTAGCATCATCAAATTCTGCTTCCTGCTCATCTTTCATTACAAGAGGGATACATCTCTTGTAAATTTTATCGACTTCCTTGGCAAGATTGACGAGTTCGTCAACAAGCCATTTCTCGGGATTTGCGCCCGAGTAGGAGTCGAAACGCGATAGACTAGGTGCGTCCGCACAAACGACCTGGTATGCGGCAGTGAAAGGGACATGTTTCTGGACTGTAGTAGTGTGAGAGGAGTGGGTGGTGGGCTGCACGAATCATAAGGTTGCAGTAAACTTTCAAAATCCACGTAAACGACAACGGGTACACGCTGCGTGTGTACAAAATCCTTAAACTTTAAGGTCTTATCGTCGTCGCCGGGTAGATCAGCTCTTACTGGCTCAACCCTTGCGCAATCTATCTCGTGGCGGTCCAGGATATCTTTGCGACTGAATGTTACAGACATCTGTCACAAATGTGCAAAGCACATCTTGATTTGATATTGAAGAACTAACTAGCCGTGACAAGTCGTGAATCCAACAGTAATGGAATTTGTCACTACCGTCGGTAATCATCAACATGTTAATGTGTTTATCGCGTTTGTCTGCAGTGTGATGGAGGGCCCCGGAAACTACATGCCTACCTTTCACTACATCGAGACCGAAAACATTTACTGAATAGTCTGGAATTCGCGTCTCGAATTTGGAAATATCAGAGAGATTTACCGGAAAATCTATACCCAAAAATCGAAATTGTGGTTGGCGTATGCTTTTCTACTTACTTACATACTTCCTCTTCATGGACAGGCCAAAAGCCTGTTCCGACCTCATTCTTCCGACCATCTCTTCCTAGGTCTTCCAATGTCCCTCTGCCTGTGGGATGGTACTCCAGGCAAGCTTAGGAAATCTGTCCTTTCTCATCCGTAGGACGTGGTTCTTCCAGTTATCCTTTTTTTGGGTAATTCTATCATTTAGCGGGGAGATATTCAGTTGTTCCCTTATTTCCTCATTCCTCCTCCTATCATTTAGGGAATACCCTTTTACTGACCTTAAAAATTTCATTTCAGATGATTGAATTTTGCTTTTGTATTGCGTTTTATTTACCCATGTTTCGCTGCCATATAGCAGAGTCGGTACGGCCATTGTTTTATAAAACTTGAGTTGAGTCTCCTCTCGTGCTTTACCTTTCATTGTTCGTCGAATTGTTCCACACATATACTGAAATTGGTGAAGTTTCTTCTTCACCTCGTTATCCTCATTAAAGATAATTCACATCCGAGATAAGTAAAGCTGGAGACTTGTTCTATTGGCTGATTGTCTACCACTATTTTAACTCTGATAGGGTATTTCCCATGCCATGCCTTTCGTTTTTGCACGTTACAACTGCAGATTGTAATCTTTGCTGATAATGTTTAGTATATGAATTGCTTTTTGAAGTCCATCTTTCCTGGAGGATAAATTGGTCGTCTGCAAACAACATAGTATTTTAGTAAGTGTTGTTGCTTATTTTTATACCCGGATGGACATTTTCTTTCCATTTCCTAACTAAGTCATCTATATATATATTGAAGAGTGTTGTAGACAGGCTACAACCTTGCCGCACTCCTTGGTTAATTGCTATTTCTTCTGTAAGTTTATTTCCTAGGTCTAAGACGATTTGTGTCCTTCTATACATACCTTGAATAACTTGTATTAAATGCTGTGGATATCCATTTCTTTGCATTATTTCCCATAGTTTTTGTCTATTTAACTAGTGGTACCCACGACTACGTTCGTGATTGTAAAGAATTCATATTGACAGCTATAGACATCTAACCACCATAGTGCACGATGGAAGACTTTGATACTATTACCACACACAAATACCAGTCTTCTGCAGTAGTTCCGGCAGTAAAGTAAAATTACGGATACACACAAGTCATTGGATGAAATACGAAAATATCCTTGGTCGGCCACTTACAACCACCATATCTACCACAGTACCACAGTTTCTGAAATTCGGCCGCTGTTGTGATCGAAAGGTGACTCTGTGCTACTACTACACACAAACGCCAGTTATCTCTGATCTATAGTTTTCGCTGAAAAGTGATACACCATGACACTTTGTCTTTGGCAGAAGTATGAAATTGCCACAGGTTCGACCACTTTCAACCCCCATTTCTCCCACACCCCCATAGCTACCGACATCTAACAACCATAGTGCACTACATGAGACACGATTCTACTTCCAAACACAAACACCAATGCTCTATGCTATGTAGTTGTGGCAGAAAAGTGACATATGCGGAGACAGTCGAAATACGAAAATATCCTTGGTCGGCCACTTACAACCAACATATCTACCACAGTACCACAGTTTCTGAAATTCGGCCGCTGTTGTGATCGAAAGGTGACTCAGTGTAACTACTACACACAAACGCCAGTTATCTCTGATCTGTAGTTTTCGCTGAAAAGTGATACACCATGACACTTTTGTCTTTGGCAGAAGTATGAAATTGTCACAGGTCGACCACTTTCAACCCCCATTTCTCCCACACCCCCATAGCTACCGACATCTAACAACCATAGTGCACTACATGAGATACGATTCTACTACTAAACACAAACACCAATGCTCTATGCTATGTAGTTGTGGCAGAAAAGTGACATATGCGGAGACAGTCGAAATTACGAAAATATCCTTGGTCGGCCACTTCAACCACCATATCTACCACAGTACCACAGTTTCTGAAATTCGGCCGCTGTTGTGATCGAAAGGTGACTCTGTGCTACTACTACACACAAACGCCAGTTATCTGTGATCTATAGTTTTCGCTGAAAAGTGATACACCATGACACTTTTGTCTTTGGCAGAAGTATGAAATTGTCACAGGTTGACCATTTTCAACCCCCATTTCTCCCACACCCCCATAGCTACCGACATCTAACAACCATAGTGCACTACATGAGACACGATTCTACTTCCAAACACAAACACCAATGCTCTATGCTATGTAGTTGTGGCAGAAAAGTGACATATGCGGAGACAGTCGAAATACGAAAATATCCTTGGTCGGCCACTTACAACCACCATATCTACCACAGTACCACAGTTTCTGAAATTCGGCCGCTGTTGTGATCGAAAGGTGACTCTGTGCTACTATTACACACAACGCCAGTTATCTGTGATCTATGTATAGTTTTCGCTGAAAAGTGATACACCATGACACTTTTGTCTTTGGCAGAAGTATGAAATTGCCACAGGTCGACCAATTTCAACCCCCATTTCTCCCACACCCCCATAGCTACCGACATCTAACAACCATAGTGCACTACAGGAGATACGATTCTACTACCAAACACAAACACCAATGCTTTATGCTATGTAGTTGTGGCAGAAAAGTGACATATGCGGAGCCAGTCGAAATACGAAAATATCCTTGGTCGGACACTTACAACCAACATATCTACCACAGTACCACAGTTTCTGAAATTCGGCCGCTGTTGTGATCGAAAGGTGACTCAGTGTAACTACTACACACAAACGCCAGTTATCTCTGATCTGTAGTTTTCGCTGAAAAGTGATACACCATGACACTTTTGTCTTTGGCAGAAGTATGAAATTGCCACAGGTCGACCACTTTCAACCCCCATTTCTCCCACACCCCCATAGCTACCGACATCTAACAACCATAGTGCACTACATGAGATACGATTCTACTACTAAACACAAACACCAATGCTTTATGCTATGTAGTTGTGGCAGAAAAGTGACATATGCGGAGACAGTCGAATTACGAAAATATACTTGGTCGGCCACTTCAACCACCATATCTACCACAGTACCACAGTTTCTGAAATTCGGCCGCTGTTGTGATCGAAAGGTGACTCTGTGCTACTACTACACACAAACGCCAGTTATCTGTGATCTATAGTTTTCGCTGAAAAGTGATACACCATGACACTTTTGTCTTTGGCAGAAGTATGAAATTGTCACAGGTTGACCACTTTCAACCCCCATTTCTCCCACACCCCCATAGCTACCGACATCTAACAACCATAGTGCACTACATGAGACACGATTCCACTTCCAAACACAAACACCAATGCTCTATGCTATGTAGTTGTGGCAGAAAAGTGACATATGCGGAGACAGTCGAAATACGAAAATATCCTTGGTCGGCCACTTACAACCACCATATCTACCACAGTACCACCGTTTCTGAAATTCGGCCGCTGTTGTCATCGAAAGGTGACTCTGTGCTACTACTACACACAAACGCCAGTTATCTCTGATCTGTAGTTTTCGCTGAAAAGTGATACACCATGATACTTTTGTCTTTGGCAGAAGTATGAAATTGTCACAGGTTGACCACTTGCAACCCCCATTTCTCCCACACCCCAATAGCTACCGACATCTAACAACCATAGTGCACTACATGAGACACGATTCTACTTCCAAACACAAACACCAATGCTCTATGCTATGTAGTTGTGGCAGAAAAGTGACATATGCGGAGACAGTCGAAATACGAAAATATCCTTGGTCGGCCACTTACAACCACCATATCTACCACAGTACCACAGTTTCTGAAATTCGGTCGCTGTTGTGATCGAAAGGTGACTCTGTGCTATTACTATACACAAACGCCAGTTATCTGTGATTTATAGTTTTCGCTGAAAAGTGATACACCATGACACTTTTGTCTTTGGCAGAAGTATGAAATTGCCACAGGTCGACCACTTTCAACCCCTATTTCTCCCACTCCCCCATAGCTACCGAAATCTAACAACCATAGTGCACTACATGAGATACGATTCTACTACCAAACACAAACACCAATGCTTTATGCTATGTAGTTGTGGCAGAAAAGTGACATATGCGGAGACAGTCGAAATACGAAAATATCCTTGGTCGGCCACTTACAACCACCATATCTACCACAGTACCACAGTTTCTGAAATTCGGCCGCTGTTGTGATCGAAAGGTGACTCTGTGCTACTATTACACACAAACGCCAGTTATCTGTGATCTATAGTTTTCGCTGAAAAGTGATACACCATGACACTTTTGTCTTTGGCAGAAGTATGAAATTGCCACAGGTCGACCACTTTCAACCCCCATTTCTCCCACACCCCCATAGCTACCGACATCTAACAACCATAGTGCACTACATGAGATACGATTCTACTACCAAACACAAACGCCAATGCTCTATGCTATGTAGTTGTGGCAGAAAAGTGACATATGCGGAGACAGTCGAATTACGAAAATATCCTTGGTCGGCCACTTCAACCACCATATCTACCACAGTACCACAGTTTCTGAAATTCGGCCGCTTTTGTGATCGAAAGGTGACTCTGTGCTACTACTACACACAAACGCCAGTTATCTGTGATCTATAGTTTTCGCTGAAAAGTGATACACCATGACACTTTTGTCTTTGGCAGACGTATGAAATTGCCACACGTCGACCACTTTCAACCCCCATTTCTCCCACACCCCCATAGCTACCGACATCTAACAACCATAGTGCACTACATGAGACACGATTCTACTTCCAAACACAAACACCAATGCTCTATGCTATGTAGTTGTGGCAGAAAAGTGACATATGCGGAGACAGTCGAAATACGAAAATATCCTTGGTCGGCCACTTACAACCACCATATCTACCACAGTACCACAGTTTCTGAAATTCGGCCGCTGTTGTGATCGAAAGGTGACTCTGTGCTACTACTACACACAAACGCTAGTTATCTCTGATCTGTAGTTTTCGCTGAAAAGTGATACACCATGACACTTTTGTCTTTGGCAGAAGTATGAAATTGTCACAGGTTGACCACTTTCAACCCCCATTTCTCCCACACCCCCATAGCTACCGACATCTAACAACCATAGTGCACTACATGAGACACGATTCTACTTCCAAACACTAACACCAATGCTCTATGCTATGTAGTTGTGGCAGAAAAGTGACATATGCGGAGACAGTCGAAATACGAAAATATCCTTGGTCGGCCACTTACAACCACCATATCTACCACAGTACCACAGTTTCTGAAATTCGGCCGCTGTTGTGATCGAAAGGTGACTCTGTGCTACTACTACACACAAACGCCAGTTATCTGTTATTTATAGTTTTCGCTGAAAAGTGATACACCATGACACTTTTGTCTTTGGCAGAAGTATGAAATTGCCACAGGTCGACCACTTTCAACCCCCATTACTCCCACACTTCCATAGCTACCGACATCTAACAACCACAGTACACTACATGAGATACGATTCTACTACCAGACACAAACACCAATGCTCTATGCTATGTAGTTGTGGCAGAAAAGTGACATATGCGGAGACAGTCGAAATACGAAAATATCCTTGGTCGGCCACTTACAACCACCATATCTACCACAGTACCACAGTTTCTGAAATTCGGCCGCTGTTGTGATCGAAAGGTGACTCTGTGCTACTACTACACACAAACGCCAGTTATCTGTGATTTATAGTTTTCGCTGAAAAGTGATACACCATGACACTTTTGTCTTTGGCAGAAGTATGAAATTGCCACAGGTCGACCACTTTCAAACCCCATATCTCCCACACCCCCATAGCTACCGACATCTAACAACCATAGTGCACGACAGGAAAGATGATTCTACTACCACACACAAACACCAAAGGTCTATGTTATGTAGTTGTGGCAGGAAAGAGAAGTATACGTAGATACGAATTTTTGGTCGAAATGTGAAAACGCCCTGCACTGACCAACTTTAATCATTATATCTCCCACATCCCCACAGCTATCGGCATTCGTCCAACGTTGTGCATGACAGGAAACTCCATGCTACTTCCACCCACAAACATCAGTGATCTGTGCTAAGTAGTGGTGGCTGAAAACTGAAATATAGGAAAAAACAAGTCTTTTTTTATATATATATAAGATTTATCGAACGCTTTTTCATAGTCTATAAAAGCAATGAAAGTCTTTAAATTAAATTCTCTTCTCTTTTCCAGTAGTTGTCTAAGGCAGAATATATTATCTATGCAGGACCTTCCTTTCCTAAACCCACATTGTTCTTCTGATAGAAGAGCATCTGCTATTACTTTTAGCCTGTTATTTATTATTTTTGCATATATTTTGTATCCCGTATTTAATAAACTAATTCTTCGATAGTTATCACATGAATTCCTATCTCCCTTCTCAAAAAGTGAAATAACTTTGGCCTTCCTCCATTCTTCTGGGATGGTTCTCTTTTTCCAACACATATTAATTAAGTGTAAATATCTAAATTTCAAAATCATTCCCCCATACTTAATCAATTCTAAGTTAATTGTATCTAGTCGAGGAGCTTTTCTATTTTTAAATGATTTTAGTGCTGCATCAACCTCCTCTATGTCTATAGGATCAATTTCTTTAGTATCCACATGGTCAATTCCTATTTTCTCTTCTTCTTCTTTATAATTACTATTGTACCATAATGTTCTGTAGTGTTTTACCCATGCCTCTTCTTCAATTACATTTATATTAGCACTTTCCTTTTCATCCTTGTTGAGATGTTTCATAAGTTTATAAGCCATCTCTTGTCTACCATGGACATCATCTTCTATTGAACTGATTAATCTATCCCATCCCTCTTGTTTCAACTTCTTTGTTATTGTCTTAACAATATTTCTTCTTCTTTTATATTTATTTTCATTTTCTAGGGTTCGATCTTGTATCATTTTTAGATAAGCCTTTTGCTTTTGTTTGACGGCTTCTGCAATTTCTTCGTTCCACATTTTAAGTCCAGTTTTTCTTCTAAATTTCTTTTTCTTGCCAATGGCTTCATATGCTGCTTTCAGTATTGATGAAGCTATAGTTTCCCATTCTTTATTGATGTCATTATTTGTTGGGTTTTCCAGTAAGCACTGTTGTAATCGGCTTTGATATAGATGTTTTATTCCTTCATCTTTTAAAAGGTAGGTCTTAAAAACTTCTTGATCTTGTTGTAAGTTTTTATTCATTCTTTTCCTCCATTTAGCAAGTATTCTTATTTTTGATGTAACGAGATAGTGATCTGTATACATATCACTACCTCTATGTACACTGGTGTCTACTACATCTGGACCTAATTTTTTAGTAACCATTACATAGTCAATGATAGACCTTTGTCCTCTTGCCGTCCATGTAAATTTATGGATATCTTTTTTTGTAAAGAATGTATTTGTAATCTTTAACTGGTTGAAGGACGCAAATTCTCTCAGTATTTTCCCATTTTCATTTAATGTGTATTCACCTCTGTTCCCCATTACCTCTGGAATTGGACTATTTCCTACGCGGGCATTAAAATCGCCAGCCAGTATTAGGAAATCACTTTTATTTATTCTGTCTACCACCACTTGAAGCTGTTGATAAAATTGTTCAGATTCTTCTCGTTTGTTTTCTTCTGGGGCATATATGGCGATCAAGGTTAGGTTGCCTCTCTCTACTTTCAATCTTAGAGTCAGAATCCTTTCACTTATCATAGTATAACTGACAATTTTATTTTTCCATTTCCTATCCACTAATATTGCCACTCCTACTGCAGCTCTTTTCTCTCGTGCCACTCCACTGTAGATCATTGTATATTTATCTATTTCTTCTGTTCCATTCAATTTCTTTTTTGTTTCTGTAATTACAGCAATATTGATCCCCTTTCTAGTTAACTCCCTGACCAGATCATATTCTTTATTATTTATGCTCTCAAAATTCCACGTTCCTATTTTCAAATTGTCTTTGATTCCAAATCGTTTGTCCTTTGACCTTGCCTTTGTTGTCCTCATAAGATCCATCCGGCTTTCCTCACTTTGAGGTTTATGAGTAATATATCTTTTTATGTGGAAGGGTTACCAGCCCTTCGCACAACCCCCATCCTGGAGGGCCAGGGTTTTATTTCAGGGTGTTCCTTCCCTTAGCCAGAATGCCCCAGTTTTAAGGCGCTGGGGGCTCGCCTTCCATCCTCTCCCGTTAGCTACACTCAAAAAGTGCATTGCCCAGGGGTCACGCGGCTTTCACCTTCGTGGACGTGGGAGTAGGGTTTGCTGTCAGAGCTGCTAAGATAGATCGCAGAGGCATTTCTCAAGGTTTTATTGTCTCAGCCCATCCGGCATAGGCTGAGATCCTTGAGACCATACCAGCCTTCTATAGTAATAAATTAGTGAAGCATTTTTTTCGGTGCCTTTACTTGAGAAGCAAGAAGCGTCCATAGAAAGCATCTTTCGTCTTTGGTTTCAACATTGATGACGGCCTTATTTCAACAGACGTCAAGTGGCAGAGCAAAATAGGAAGACCCCCGATTGAAAGGTTCAAATTAAGAAATATTAATGTCGAGGGATATTATTCTATCGAGAGTTTTGCCACTGTCCCGCTCTTGGAACTCACTTAATTTTACAATGATCTCCGACTTCACATATTTTTCATACCAATCCGACAGGCAAGTGTTGCTTGTGATCTCACGCATCCTTGTGAGAAAACACATACGGGCGGTTTCGACATTTAGAACCTTCTGAATTCTGAATAAAGTAAGCAGCCCAACCTGAACCTTTACAGAGGGGGAGGACTGATTGTCAACAGTTTCGCGAATTTTTTTAACTAAAACATCAAAGCACGCATAAATGAAATCAGCAGTTTCTATATAATTTGGAGAATTTTGAATTGTAATGGAATACATTCTACTCTTAAATGCACTTTGCCTGTCTTCAAGGACTAAGGACGATGCTGCTAACTCACCCTGTGTTGTTGCTGCTACTGTATTATTTCTATATGCTGCCGAGGTGGATGTGGTGGCAGCTGCTTCTCTGCTTGGTGCTACTGGACTATTACTATATGCTGCCGAGGTTGATGTGCTGGCAGCTGCTTGGCTGCTTGGTGGTGTTGGCTGAGTACTGCCTGTTATATCTGGTCGCCAGGAAGATGTAGTGGTCTGTTGGCTTGGTCCCGCCACAGCGGGCACGGGTGCGGTGAGAGGCCGGGTAGGTGTGGTGCTTCGTACCGGCATTGGTGCGGAAGGAGGCTCGCAAGGTCGCCACATTGGTGGTGGAGGAGGCTCATTCCTCCTGGCCGCAGACTCATTCCTGTTTACGGCAGAGCCAGAACCTGATAGAGACAAAAGAAAAAGTGAATGCCATGGGGGGAAGAAATGCTCTAACATAATTTTATTAAGTAGGTAAAAATAATGTACTTACCATTCATGTGCGTCGGTGGCAGATTAGCTTGAGATGATGGAATATCCCATTGATGCGGTGTGGGTACGAAACTGGACGATGGCATGCTCCATGATCCTGCCAGACTTGGAGACGGTTGCATTGAATCTTAAACAGAAAACATTAAAAAAAATTATTTTCAAACAATAAAAAGTAATTGTATTAAATAATGTACTTACCACTCCAGTACAATGGTTGTTGAATTGCTTGAGCTGATGGAATAACTCATTGATGCGGTGTTGGTAAAAAACTAGACGAAGGCATACTCCAAGTTCCTGCCTGGCTTGGAGACGGCTGCATTGAATCTGAAACACACAACGTGAAAAATAATTTTTTTTTCAAACAAATAAAAAAGTCATTGTATTAAATAATGAAGTCACCATTCCAGTGTGACGGTAGTTGAATTGTTTGAGCCGATGGAATAATCCATTGATGAAGGCATACCTCAAGTTCCTGCCTGGATTGGATACGGCAGCATTGAATCTGAAATAAAGAACACACTAAAAATAAATACTTCTTTCAAACAGTAATAAAAAAGATTACTTTAAAATTATGTACTCATCATTCCAGTGTGATGGTGGTTGTGGCAGATTTGCTGTAGATGGTGTGATAACCCACTGATGCGGTGTTGGTTCAAAACCTAACGATGGCATACTCCATGAACCTGCCAGACTGAAATATGAAACAGAAAAAAAATTGTTACTGTAACATGAAAAAGAAAATAAATATTTAATCAAATAAGATAAAAAAGAAAACAGTTGCCGTTATGTAATGTTTGGCCGTTTGGGACTCGGTATCTCCGGAGTTGTGCTTCGCTTGCTTGGCATTTCTGAAATATAAAAGAGGGTATATATTAATGAAAACACGCAGAAAGAAATACAAGGAAAGTTATATATATATATCACTACTCACCGTCAAGAAGAGAGAATAAATAATTTTCGTAATCACTTATATCTGGGAACAGAAAAAAATAAAACAAATAAGTATCTACATATATAAAATCTACTTACCAGTGTTGAGAAGGTCGTTAGTTTCAATGTACAAGTCACTTTGAAATTCCATGTCGTTAAAGAAAATATTTTCTGAAGACATCTTGCGAACGATATAGCTACGATGTGCACCGTTCAAGAGCTGCAAGTCGAAGGACGGTGGAATGGCGCAGACTGATGTCTTATATTGTATGTCTGCACGTTTTCAGGTAGCGAGAACCGGTTTTTGTTTACCCGCCCGCTCTACAAACCGTTTTCTTGCGCGGCGTATGATTACAAACCGGTTGCCGGCGAGGGGTTTCGAATTCAAGGTAAGAGGCAGGATATCAGGTTACACCGTGAGGTATCGAGTTACAAGGCCAATGGTAGGATCTCAGGTTACACTGGAACACCTGCATGGAGTATCGGGTTACAACACCTGGATAGAGGATCGGGCTTCAAAGTCAACGGTAGGATATCAGGTTACACCGCGAGGTATCGGG
>CM061919.1:38841410-38882382 GCA_031002005.1 Vandiemenella viatica
ACCACGTGTAACAAGTTTCATTACTTTGGCACCAGTCATTTCCAGAAGTATACTAGACATTGATATATCCCCAAAAATTCCCAAAATGGGATGAATTGGATGCTGTGATAAGGAATATCAGTTTACATTTTGGTACAGGCTGCATTTCAACTTAATCACAACATCTGTTAAAGTCGCTGCTCAATAATCAAAACATGTACCATCTGGGCATTAATACATAATACATACATAAATCTGTAGATGGAATATATCTGTTTGTTGTGTGGCAACACACAAAAATATAGGTTTTTAAGGTGTTTTCACAACATGAAACCTTGGGGTCCAAATTAAAATCTGACATACATGTTGAGACATTAGGACACATTTATTTCATGAATATGCTAGCATAACTTCAAAACAGCTGAATTGATTTTGATGGGTTTTAAAACTGTGGTTTTCTTTAATGACCAATCAAGGTTAAAAGGGGTGGGGGTAAAGGGGGAGAGTGTTTTTGTATACCAAATATAGACAGTCTCTTTCTGTTTATTTAAAGTATACAAGTGCAAATTTATATTGATATTGGATAAAACTGTAGGTATGTATAAAAAACAATTAAGTGGATTTAGAAGGTGAGAGTAGTTTGGTTTTTGTAAAACTAATGTACACAGTATCAAAATTAATAGGGTGGAAAGGGGGAGTATGATTGGAATTTTGCAAAACAGTATTTTTCTATTACTTTTAATTAGCCATAGTTCCATAGAAATTGGATAAAAAAATGTCAGTTTTCCTAAAAATTAAGGGGTTTAAAGTGTGTAAAGGTATTATTCTTTTTAATTTGTGTATAAATTGTTTGAAATCTTATATTTATATAAAAATAGACGTGTTTTTCCTATATTTCACTTTTCAGCCACCACTACCTAGCACAGATCACTGATGTTTGTGGGTGGAAGTAGTCATGCACAACGTTGGCCGAATGCCGATAGCTGTGGGGATGTGCGAGATATAATGATTAAAGATGGCCGGTGCAGGGCGTTTTCATATTTCGACCAAAAATTCGTATCTCCGTATACTACTCTTACCTGCCACAACTACATAACATAGACCTCTGGTGTTTGTGTGTGGTAGTAGAATCGTCTTTCCTGTCATGCACTATGGTTGTTAGATGTCGGTAGCTATGGGGGTGTGGGAGGTATGGGGGTTGAAAGTGGTCGACCTGTGGCAATTTCATACTTCTGCCAAAGACAAAGTGTCATGGTGTATCACTTTTCAGCGAAAACTATAGATCAAAGATAACTGGCGTTTGTGTGTAGTAGTAGCACAGAGTCACCTTTTGATCACAACATCGGCCGAATTTCAGAAACTGTGGTACTGTGGTGGTTGTAAGTGGCTGACCAAGGATATTTTCGTATTTCGACGAAAGGCATGTGTCTCCGCAGATTTCACTTTTCTGTCACGACTACATAGCATAGAGCATTGGTGTTTATGTGTGGTAGTAGAATCGTGTCTGTTTTCGTGCACTATGGTTGTTAGATGTCTGTAGCTATGGGCGTGTGGAAGATATGGTGGATGAAAATGGTCGACCTGGTATATATTTAGAATTAGACGAGTGTATGTCTCTGTATTTGTCATTGTTCACTGTAGAACAGTTTCTTATTTCAAAGAATGTATTTTAAGTATTATTTTGAAGTTTCTAGTGCAAAGCACTGGTTTTTGTGTGGCTGAAAAATTATAAAAAGAGTGCTCAAGTATCAAAACGCAACATATAAAGATGAATAATGCCAATATGTAAAAGTGAAAATTTGCAATTTCGATTCGTATCTTTGGCTTTTATAAATAAAAGTTTACGTATAACTGTTTAAGGGGAAGCGTGGTGTGATGCATAAGTTGAAATTTATAAATAAGAGTGTCCGTATAGCAGAAAAATTAAAAAATGACATATGGAACTTAAAAAAAAAAAAAAAATCCATTAAGAATCTATAATTCTATCTTGGATAGTATCTTTAATTTTTAGATATAAAATTGTTTGTATAACAGAAAACTTAAAAAATGACTAAAGACGTCTGCAATGAAAAAATATATTAGTTGACTTTTATAAATAATGATGTGCATATGAAAGAAAAATTAAATAATGCATAGTGTAGCGTGAAAATTTAAAATACAACAATAAAAAATGAAAAGTGTGAAGGAACATATTTGTTATCTCTGATCATATCTTTGACTTTTTTAAATTAAAGTGTACATATAACAGAATAGTTGGGAAGTGAATAGTGAAGTGTGAAAAATAAATATATATCAGTTGACATTTATATATAACGGTGTACATACGACAGAAAAATTAAAATATTAATAGTGAAGTGTGATAAGTGAAAATATAAAGACAAAAACGCCCAAGTGGAAAAGGAATTTTTGCGATGCCGATCGTATCTTTGCCTTTCCTACATACAAGCATATGCATAGTTATATAAGAAGAAACGTGACGAGCATGGATCTATTGACTTTAATAAATAAAACTGTATGTATAACAGTAAATTTAAAAATTAAATAGTTAAGTGTTAAAAGTAAAAATATAATAATAAAAAAGTGCATAGGTAAAATATGGTGTTCAGAAACCATTCTGAGGAAGAAAGATACGTGAGTGGTGTGGCCGATTTCTGACATTCTGACATGAGGTGAATTGTATGCGTAACAGAAAAACAGAATAGTAAAGTATAAAAATGCAAAAAATAAAAATGCCAAAATGTAAAAGAGAATATCTGCATTCTCGAATAGTATCGCAAAGGCGAAAGATTGTGAGGGGAAAGTGAAACTGAGCAGGAAAGAGAAGCACGTCAAACACTGCGGCGAGAAAATCATCGACGGAACAGACGTATTCAGGCAGAAGAATGACGTGAAAATGTAATTGAAGAAGATGGAATAAGCCAACAATTAACCAGAGAAACAGAACCAGGTGCACTGACGAATGAAATAAATAAACAGGATAGTCATAGAATTAGTAACCTTCCATCAGGGGTGCAAGGTGATGTGCAGCTATCGCAAAGACCTGTGCATGCTGTGCGCGGAAGGAGGCGATATTCGAGATCTCGATTCGCATTGCAAAGGCGAAAGATTGTGAGGGGAAGTGAAACTGAGCAGGAAAGAGAAGCACGTCTAACAATGTGGCGAGAAAATCATTGACGGAACAGAGGTATTCAGGCAGAAGAACGATGTGAAAATGTAATTGAAGTAGATGGAATAAGCCAACGATTAACCGGAGAAACAGAACCAGGTGCAATGACGAATGAAATAAATAAACAGGATAGTCATAAAATGAGTAACCTTCCATCAAGGGTGCAAGGCGATGTGCAGCTATCACAAACACCTCTGCATGCTGTGCGCGGAAGGAGGCGATATTCGAGATCTCGAATCGCATAGCAAAGGCGAAAGATTGTGAGGGGAAGTGAAACTGAGCAGGAAAGAGAAATACGTATTACACTGCGGCGAGAAAATCATCATTGGAACAGAGGTATTCAGGCAGAAGAACGACGTGAAAATGTAAATGAAGTAGATGGAATAAGCCAACGATTAACCAGAGAAACAGAACCAAGTGCACTGACGAATGAAATAAATAAACAGGATAGTCATAAAATGAGTAACCTTCCATCAAGGGTGCAAGGCGATGTGCAGCTATCGCAAACACCTGTGCATGCTGTGCACGGAATCGCATTGCAAAGGCAAAAGATTGTGAGGGGAAGTGAAACTGAGCAGGAAAGAGAAACACGTATAACACTGCGGCGAGAAAATCATCGATTGAACAGAGGTATTCAGGCAGAAGAATGACGTGAAAATGTAAATGAAGTAGATGGAATAAGCCAACGATTAACCAGAGAAATAGAACCAAGTGCACTGACGAATGAAATAAATAAACAGGATAGTCATAGAATTAGTAACCTTCCATCAGGGGTGCGTGGGGAAAATGGATATAGTATGTAATTTTTGCAAAGCCAAAAAATTCAAAGGAGAAACGTCAAGTGAATGTTGTTCAAATGGTAAAATTATTTTGCCAGTACTAAATTTTCCGCCGCCTGAATTTGTAAATATATTAATGGAGAAACATCGAAATATAAAGACTTTTTACAAAAAATTAGACGTTACAACTCATGCTTCCAAATGACATCGTTTGGAGCAACAGCAGTAATGGAGAAGGAAGGATTTAATCCGGTGTTTAGAGTGCAAAGGCAAGTGCATCATAAAATAGGGTCATTATTACCAGTTCCAAATGAAACGCTGAAGTTTTTACAAATTTACTTAATAAAATGAAGATGATGAAGTAGATCAACGCTCTGTGAATATTGCAGGATTGAGTCGATAAGTAATACTTGATCTACAGCGTTTCCTACATAAGCATAATGACTTATTAAGAATGTTCAAGACTGCATTGGATAAAATGGTCTCTGATAACTACAAAATAATAATTAGGGCTGATAAAATACCAATCGGCAAGCATGAAAGACGATTCAATGCGCCTCAAATAAATGAAGTGGCGGTAGTAATCGTGGATAATGAAAGTAGCTACCGGGACATTGTCATACAACAAAGGAGTAATCACTTACAACGTATTGCAGAAACTAATCGCATTTATGATGCCCCGCAATATCCATTAATATTTTGGAAAGGAGAAGATAGCTACCATTTTAATATTCAACAAGTAAACCCTAAAACGAATAAAACGACAGATAAAAAAGTGACTTCGAAACAGTTTTATGCTTATCGCATAATGGACAGAGAAAACAAATATAATCATGTAATTAACTGTCGCCAATTATTTCAACAGTTTATTATTGATATGTATGCAAAAATAGAGTCAGAAAGACTACTCTACATTTGCCAAAATCAAAGCAAGTTACGAACAGATAAATACATTCATTTACGGGATGCAATAGCCAGTGATGGTAATATTGAAAATATTGGACAATTAGTAATCTTACCCTCTACATTCACCGATAGCCCCAGACATATGTACGAATATGCACAAGACGCTTTGACTTACGTGAAGAAACATGGTCGACCTGATTTTTTTTATAACTTTCACGTTTAATTCATCGTGGAAGGAGATTAAAGATGAATTAAAGTATGGACAAACACCACCTAATAGACATGACTTAATCGCACGAGTGTTCAGACAAAAGCAAGTCAAATTCATTGATACGATTGTGAAGAGTCACATTTTTGGAGGCGTCATTTGCTGGATGTATTCAGTAGAATGGCAAAAAAGAGGATTGCCACATTCACACAATTTTATTTGGCTAAAAGAGAAATTCGTTCCAATGATATCAATGACGTTGTCAAGGCCGAGCTTCCTAATCTGACTGAAGATCCCGTGTTGTATGAAATAGTCATAAAAAATATGATACATGGACCATGTGGAGTACTTAACATGCGATCACCATGTATGAAAGGTAACAGATGCTCAAAGTGGTATCCCAAACCAGTTTTAAATGAAACACAAACCGGTGAAGATGGTTATCCAAAATACAGACGTCGACAACCGAGTGAAGGAGGATTCACGGTGAAAATCAAGCTGAGAAATGACCTAGATGTAGAAATTGACAATCAGTGGGTAGTGCCATACAATCCACTATTATCAAGGATGTTTCAAGCTCATATCAACGTAGATTATTGCAGTTCTGTCAAGTCAATTAAATATGTGTGTAAATATATTAACAAAGGAAGTGATATGGCTGTCTTTGGAGTAACAAATGAAAACAAAAATGATGAAATTTTGCGATATCAATAGTAATGAGGCCATTTGGCGTATATTAGGTTTTCCGATTCATGACAGAGATCCAGCAGTTGTTCATCTAGCAGTCCATCTTGAGAATGGACAACGAGTGTATTTTACAAGTCAAACCGCACAAACAGTTGCAAACCATCCCGCCAATACGACCCTGACTTAATTTTTGAATTGTGCCAAAATGACCCATTTGCAACAACACTTTTCTATGCAGAAGTTCCCAACTATTACATATGGGACGTGTCAAGAAAACTATTCAAACGACGGAAGAGAGGAATTCCTGTACAAGGATTTGAAGGAATATTCAAAGGTAAATGCTATTGGTCGAGTATACACGGTTCTTCCAAAAAACGCTGAATGTTTTTACTTACGTCTACTACTTCACGAAATATGTGGACCAACATCATTTGAATATCTTCGAGCAGTAGACGGTTACATTTGCGAAACGTGCCGGGAGGCATGTCAGCGTCGCAGTCTATTAGAAAGTGACAATCATTGGGAACAAGCAATGAGAGAGGCCACACAAATAGCAAGAGCGGATCAAGTACGAGAGCTTTTTGTAATAATTCTAACAGCGTGTAATCCCTCAAACCCTAATATACTATGGATGAAATATCGCGATAGCATGAGTGACGACATTTTAAACAGAGTGAGGAGAGAAAATCCGGATTTGGATGTTACTTTCAATGAACATATTTAGTAATGTTTAGCGATGAGCAATCAAACTTTAATTCAACTTGGATTACAGTCTCCCGTAAGAAGAGAGTTAGACGTAGTTAGTTCACAATTGACGAAAGAGCTCAGTTATAATATAAGAGAATTGGATCGTTACATCAAAGATAATGAACCGAAATTAACCCAAACACAACACATTATTTATGACAGAATCATTAATCGTACTGAAACAGATGAAGGAGGAATAATCTTTTTAGATGCACCAGGAGGAACTGGTAAAACGTTTCTTATTAATTTGATCTTAGCTAAAATTAGACTGAAAAAGCAAATCGCATTAGCATTGGCATCATCTGGAATCGCTGCAACGTTAATGGAAGGCGGGAAAACGGCACATTCTGCGTTAAAATTACCGTTAAATGTAGCAGAGCAAGAGAATCCTGTCTGTGATATAACCCGATCTTCTGTACGTGGTCAGATTTTATTGTGCTGCAAAATTATAATATGGGATGAATGTACAATGGCCCACAGAAAGTCAATCGAAGCGCTAGATAAAACATTACAGGATCTTCGGAAGAACACAAGTCTAATGGGAGGAATTTTATTGCTACTATCAGGAGATTTTCGACAGACATTGCCGGTAATTCCAAAATCAACATCAGCTGATGAAATAAACGCATGTTTAAAGCGATTAATGTTTTGGGATCACGTTGAGAAGTTATCTCTAACAGAAAATATGCGTGCAAAAATTACAGGAGATCCGAGAGCACAATCATTTGCTGAAAATCTTTTGAAAATTGGAAATGGTACCTATCCACTGGATCCGGACTCAGGGAGACTTATTTTAGCAGCAGAATTATGTAACGTGGTAGACATGAATGAAAAACTTATCAAAAAGTGTATCCATTTATAGAAAAATACTACTTGAATAAAGAATGGCCATGTGAGCTAACAATTTTAGCTACAAAGAATGATGTAGTGCAACGAATAAATGAGCAGATACAAAAATCATACCGGGGGAAGAAAAAATATATAAATCAATAGACACCATTATGGATCAAGATGAAAGTGTGAACTATCCGACTGAATTCTTAAATTCATTAAGTCCGCGCGGTATGCCTTTCCATATATTGAAGCTAAAAATTGGATCACCAGTTATACTATTACGAAATCTTGATTCACCTAAATTATGTAATGGTACAAGATTAAGCATGAAACAGCTGCTAAACAACATCATTGAGGCGGTAATCCTAACCGGAAAAGAAAACGGAAAATCGGTTTTCATACCAAGAATCCCACTAATTTCAAATGATTTGTCATTTTGTTTCAAACGGTTACAATTTCCAGTGAGATTAGCTTATAGTATGACTATAAATAAGGCTCAGGGTCAAACTTTCCACTATTGCGGAGTTAATTTGAAAGAATCCTGTTTCTCACACGGTCAGCTTTATGTTGCTTTTTCACGTTTCGGACAAGCAGAAAATCTATTTGTTTATGCTCCACACAACAAAACACCAAATATAGTTTATAAAAATTTATTTCTATAACATTATTAAGTATCTAGGATTTTTGTATACTTAATGAGTATGATATTTATATAGAAAATTAGTAAAAATAAAACAAGAAACAAATAACTTTAAATCCATTTTATATTTTAAATATAAAACAACTAAACAGATGTACCAAAAATAAAAATAATAAAAACATACCAAGTGAAGCGGGTTGTCCTCAGCTAGTGTGGTTTATGAATAGTATATAGTACAACTATCTCAACCATAAGAATATAAACTCCCCAAAAAAACACAAGTGTTCTCACAATAGCTGAAATATGAAGCATTTTGGTGGAACTGGCTGGTATAAAACCAGGCGATATTGCAACTAAGTCACATATCATTTTCTGTGAAGATCAGTTACACTCTTACTTCGTTCAGTTAAACATAGTACGTTGTTTAATGTGAATATCAGTAAGGTTAGGGTTCTTAGGTTTCATTTGTTTTCTGTTGGTGTTTTATTTGGATACTAGTTGCTGTTCGCAGCATGACATATTCATATTTTTTTCAAAATTCAATCAAAACATTATTTTTTTTTTTGTCTAGGCTTCAAAATTTTTTGGATAATAAGCATACAACAAACATTTTAAACATAATCAAATACTTCAAAATTTAAACTGGATGTTAATTGCACACCCAAAAGTTTTTTTAAAAAAGAATTTAATTAATTGCACATTAAAAGTTAATACCACCGAAATAGATGTATTTATGCCAGAAAGGTAACATGAAGATGGATGAGGTGGCAGCAGGTCACAGGAGTCCTTTTTGAGCGGAAGGTACCACTTGTTTACATTATGTGTATTAAGTTTGTTTCTATAGTTAGCCCAACAAATAAGGTGCTGTTTTTTTTGGCATTTTTCCACTGTTGGCTTCTAAAAATTGCTCTCCATTTTGTATTCAAAACAAAATGTCATTATTAACAAGAAGTAACGAGCAACAAACAGTAAAAATAGTTGAAAACTTGGAAAATAAGAAATGCTCCATTTGCAGCCACAGCATTTACAGGAAACTGAAAAAAAATTAAAAACTAGATAACTCATGCAAAAATTTTATGAATATAATGAATCCTGATCTGGGTTTTCCATGTTTTTCCCGGATCACTCCAGGCGAATACTGGGATGGTTCCTCACAATAGCCCATGGGCGCCTCCTGCCATATCCCGCATATCCCTTCCAAACCATCATCCTTTTAGATAGGTGCAATGCACCCTCCGCCACACACTTTTAGTGAATCGCAGAGTAATAATAGTAATAATAATAAATAATAGTAAGTTTGGGGGTTTTGTTATAGAATGAATGAAGAACTGCCTCATTTGTTTCAATTGCTTATTTTTTTAGTGTAATAGGTACATAACAAAAGATGATGTCAGTGAAGCAGTTTATTAATATCTCTATGATATGTGCTATTGCTATCAAATGGTGTGGCTCTGAATTGTCTCATATGCTTGACATTCACAATTATTACTTTTTAGCTTTAAGGGTCAAATTCAAAACAAAACAAAAATCATTTTTATTCTATAATTTTGCCTGTGTGAGGCTCTTAAGCTTTTTAATGATACCTCATTTATCAATTTCGGCTCGTAACAAAAAAACACGTTATGGAAATAATGATACCTTTGCCATTGAAGGGTCGAATTCTGAAAAATTCCTGTGTTAAGATATGATGTAACCAAAGCAGAGACATTAATCTTTAATAAGATGCCTCATTTATCTATTTCATTTAGATATCTAGGGAGATAAATGGCTCATGATAAAAATATGCATTACAGAAATAGTGAAAATTTTGCCCTTTAATGGTCAAATTCTGAGAAATTCCTTTCTTAAAATATTATCTAACCATGGCAATGACCTTAATCATTAAAATGATACTTCCTTTATGAATTTGTTAGATATCATAGGATATAAATGGCTCGTGACACAAAAACGCATTGCAGAAATATTGATACTTTTGCTATTTAAGAATCAAATTACAAAAAAATTCAGTCTTAATATATGATGTCAGCAGATCGGAGATCTTATTCTCTGAAATAATACCTCATTCCTCAATTTCGGTTAGATATTAAGGGAGAAAAATGGCATGTAACGAAAAAAAAATGTTATGGAAATAATTAAAATTTTGCACTTTATTGGTTGATTTACGAAAAAATCCTTTCTTAAAATATGATGGGACCATGGCGGACAACTTAATCATAAAAATGATACCTCATTAATCTATATCATTTAGATATCAAGGGAGATAAATGAGTCATGACACAAAAATACGTTTGCCCTTTAATGGTTGAATTCCGAAAAATTCCTGTCAATAAGATAGGATAGGGAAAATAAACAGTTACCCGTCACTTACCACAGATGAAGGCAGGAGGGTGAGACACTTAAAAACACAAAAACGAATTGCACAATATGTCGACTTTAGTCTTAGTCATGTGGAGTGAGACATATGGCAGGGGGAAAGATGTGGTCACATCCCAACCCGCGTGTTTTTACGTGTCTCACCCTCCTGCCTTCATCTGTGGTAAGTGACGGGTAACTGTTTATTTTCCCTATCCTATCTCATTTTCAGTGCCTCGCGGCATTTTCTTTGTTTCCTTTATCCAACCGAAAAATTCCTGTCTTAATATACGATGTCACCAAAGCAGAGATCTTAATCTTTAAATTTATACTTCATTTAAGGTATCCAAGGAGATAAATAGCTCTTGACACAAAAAAGAGCATTTTAAAAATATTGATATTTTTGCCCTTTAAGGGTCTAATTTGAAAATAAATAATGTCTTAAAATATGATATGATCAAAGCGGATACTTTAATCTTAAAAATGATACCTCATTTATTGATTTTGGTTAGGTATGAAGGGAGATAATGGCTTGTGACAAAAAAACGTCTTATAGAAATAATATATATTATACTCCATTTTCTTTTTGAACTTTCAGCAATAACCTATGTTTTTTACTAAGATTTGTAATATATTTTCAATACAGCCAAATAACATATTCATTGATTTAAAATTTTGCCATTTCATGTCTCCAGATTGATTAAATTTTTAATTTTAGTCTTGTGTTTCAGTGATTATTCTTGTTAGAACTGTAGGAAACTCAGTATACTTGAAAATACTTGAATTAATGTCATTTTGGTAGAAATTAATTTGAGTAAAATAGGTTTATTGTTACATTTTTAATTGGTAACTAAAGGTGTCTTGGGTTACTTCAGTAATAATTATCTTATTATCAGGTGGCTTTATATTGATCAGATTTTCAATTTAGTTCTTAACCCAATTAAATTTTATTAATTCGCCTGGGTCTATTCAGTTTTCAGAAAATTTCTGTTTCAGTTTCCCCTTGTTCCTTCTCATCTTTTTTCTGTAAATAATATTTCCATCCCACCCATCAATAGCCTTTTTATCATCTTTGTTATTCTTGCTGTTATTGGGTTCTGCTAGGTTCCTGTGTTATTATTATTTGTTTTTGTTTTGTGTCTTTAGTTTTTGATAATTCTTCTATACACCAATTGTTATTGCAAGAATACAGTTTTAAATTGAAATATCCTAAAATTATGGTTGCCGTTTTTTGCATTTGTTGCTGCTTTCTTGCATTCATTTTTGGTAAGAGATAGATCTACCTTCTCTGTCTTTGTTATTTTTGTATCTAAATGAAACTATTAAATCTTCAGAGCATTGAGAAAAACATTAAATTCTACAAAGCTATGTCATCAACATCATCAAGGGTTTTCTCCTATTCAGCAGGTCCATTCACAGCAACAGCCTTCCATATCGCGCCCTTTGTTCTGCCAGTCTTTTTGTTTCTGTATATTTTCCATTTATCAAGATGTCATCAAGCATTTTCTTTCTTTGTCAATCTCTTCTTTTCCCTCCAGTAGCTGGTACCCACGACTTCGTTCGTGATTGTAAAGAATTCATATTGACAGCTATAGACATCTAACCACCCTAGTGCACGATGGGAGACTCGATACTATTACCACACACAAGTACCAGTCTTCTGCGCTATGTAGTTCCGGCAGCAAGGTAAAATTTACAGATACACACAAGTCTTTGGATGAAACACGAAAATATTCATGATCGACCAATTTCAAACACCATATCTCACACACTCCCACAGTTACCGAATTTCGGCCAACGTTGTGATCGATGGGAGACTTTGTGTTACTACCACACACAAACGCCAGTGATCTGCGATTGATAGTTTTCACTTAAAAGTGATACACCGTGACACATGCGTCTTTGGCAGAAATATGAAATTGCCGAAGGGCGACCATTTTCATCCCCCATATCTTCCACACCCCCTTAGCTACAGACATCAAACAACCATAGTGCACGACAAAAGACACGATTCTACTACCACACATAAACACCAATGCTCTATGCTATGTAGTCGTGGCAGAAAAGTGAAATCTGCGGAGACACATGCCTTTCGTCGAAATACGAAAATGTCCTTGGTCGGCCAATTACAACCACCATATCTCCCACACAACCACAGTTTCTGAAATTCGGCCGCTGTTGTGATCGAAAGGCGACTCTGTGTTACTACCACACACAAACGCCAGAGATCTGTGATCGATAATTTCCGCTGAAAAGTGATACACCATGACACTTTTGTCTTTGGCAGAAGTATGAAACTGCCACAGGTCGATCACTTTCAACCCCCATATCTCCCAAACCCCCATACCTACCGACATCTAACAACCATAGTGCACTACACGAGATACGATTCTACTACCAAACACAAACACCAATGCTCTATGCTATGTAGTTGTGGCAGAAAAGTGAAATCTGCGGAGACAGTTGAAATACGAAAATATCCTTGGTCGGCCACTTACAACCACCATATCTACCACAGTACCACAGTTTCTGAAATTCGGCCGCTGTTGTGATCGAAAGGTGACTCTGTGCTACTACTAAACACAAACGCCAGTTATCTGTGATCTATAGTTTTCGCTGAAAATTGATACACCATGACACTTTTGTCTTTGGCAGAAGTATGAAATTGCCACAGGTCGACCACTTTCAACCCCCATTTCTCCCACACCCCCATAGCTACTGACATCTAACAACCATAGTGCACTACATGAGATACGATTCTACTACCAAACACAAACAACAATGCTCTATGCTATGTAGTTGTGGCAGAAAAGTGACATATGCGGAGACAGTCAAAATACGAAAATATCCTTGGTCGGCCACTTACAACCACCATATCTACCACAGTACCACAGTTTCTGAAATTCGGCCGCTGTTGTGATCGAAAGGTAACCCTGTGCTACTACTATACACAAACGCCAGTTATCTGTGATCTTTAGTTTTCGCTGGAAAGTGATACACCATGACACTTTTGTCTTTGGCAGAAGTATGAAATTGCCACAGGTCGACCACTTTCAACCCCCATTTCTCCCACACCCCCATAGCTACCGACATCTAACAACCATAGTGCACTAAATGAGATACGATTCTACTACCAAACACAAACACCGATGCTCTATGCTATGTAGTTGTGGCAGAAAAGTGAAATCTGCCGAGACAGTCGAAATACGAAAATATCCTTGGTCGGCCACTTACAACCACCATATCTACCACAGTACCACAGTTACTGAAATTCGGCTGCGGTTGTGATCGAAAGGTGACTCTGTGCTACTACTACACACAAACGCCAGTTATCTGTGATTTATAGTATTCGCTGAAAAGTGATACAACATGACACTTTTGTCTTTGGCAGAAGTATGAAATTGCCACAGATCGACCACTTTCAACCCCCATTTCTCCCACACCCCCATAGCTACCGACATCTAACAACCATAGTGCACTACATGAGATACGATTCTACTACCAAACACAAACACCGATGCTCTATGCTATGTAGTTGTGGCAGAAAAGTGACATATGCGGAGACAGTCGAAATACGAAAATATCCTTGGTTGGCCAATTACAACCACCATATCTACCACAGTACCACAGTTTCTGAAATTCGGCGGCTGCTGTGATCGAAAGGTGAATCTGTGCTACTACTAAACACAAACGCCAGTTATCTGTGATCTATAGTTTTCGCTGAAAAGTGATACACTATGACACTTTTGTCTTTGGCAGAAGTATGAAATTGCCGTAGGTCGACCACTTTCAACCCCCATTTCTCCCACACCCCCATAGCTACCGACATCTAACAACCATAGTGCACTACATGAGATACGATTCTACTACCAAACACAAACACCGATGCTCTATGCTATGTAGTTGTGGCAGAAAAGTGAAATCTGCGGAGACAGTCGAAATACGAAAATATCCTTGGTCGGCCACTTACAACCACCATATCTACCACAGTACCACAGTTTCTGAAATTTGGCCGCTGTTGTGATCGAAAGGTGACTCTGTGCTACTACTACACACAAACGCCAGTTATCTGTGATCTATAGTTTTCGCTGAAAAGTGATACACCATGACACTTTTGTCTTTGGTAGAAGTATGAAATTGCCACAGGTCGACCACTTTCAACCCCCATTTCTCTCACACCCCCATAGCTATCGACATCTAACAACCATAGTGCACTACATGCGATACGATTCTACTACCAAACACAAATACCGATGCTCTATGCTATGTAGTTGTGGCAGAAAAGTGACATATGCGGAGACAGTCAAAATACAAAATATCCTTGGTCGGCCAATTATAACCACCATATCTACCACAGTACCACAGTTTCTGAAATTTGGCCACTGTTGTGATCGAAAGGTGACTCTGTGCTACTACTACACACAAACGCCAGTTATCTGTGATCTATAGTTATCGCTGAAAAGTGATACTCCATGACACTTTTGTCTTTGGCAGAAGTGTGAAATTGCCACAGGTCGACCACTTTCAACCCCCATTTCTCCCACACCCCCATAGCTACCGACATCTAACAACCATAGTGCACTACATGAGATACGATTCTACTACCAAACACAAACACCAATGCTCTATGCTATGTAGTTGTGGCAGAAAAGTGAAATCTGCGGAGACAGTCGAAATACGAAAATATTCTTGGTCGGCCACTTACAACCACCATATCTACCACAGTACCACAGTTTCTGAAATTCGGCCGCTGTTGTGATCGAAAGGTGACTCTGTGCTACTACTACACACAAACGCCAGTTATCTGTCATCTATAGTTTTTGCTGAAAAGTGATACACCATGACACTTTTGTCTTTGGCAGAAGTATGAAATTGCCACAGGTCGACCACTTTCAACCCCTATTTCTCTCACACCCCCATAGCTACCGACATCTAACAACCATAGTGCACTACATGGGATACGATTCTACTACCAAACACAAACACCGATGCTCTATGCTATGTAGTTGTGGCAGAAAAGTGACATATGCGGAGACAGTCAAAATACGAAAATATCCTTGGTCGGCCACTTATAACCACCATATCTACCACAGTACCACAGTTTCTGAAATTCGGCCGCTGTTGTGATCAAAAGGTGACTCTGTGCTACTACTGCACACAAACGCCAGTTATCTGTGATCTATAGTTTTCGCTGAAAAGTGATACTCCATGACAGTTTTGTCTTTGGCAGAAGTATGAAATTGCCACAGGTCGACCACTTTCAACCCCCATTTCTCCCACACCCCCATAGCTACCGACATCTAACAACCATAGTGCACTACATGAGATACAATTCTACTACCAAACACAAACACCGATGCTCTATGTTATGTAGTTGTGGCAGAAAAGTGAAATCTGCGGGGACAGTCGAAATACGAAAATATCCTTGGTCGGCCACTTACAACCACCATATCTACCACAGTACCACAGTTTCTGAAATTCGGCCGCTGTTGTGATCGAAAGGTGACTCTGTGCTACTACTACACACAAACGCCAGTTATCTGTCATCTATAGTTTTCGCTGAAAAGTGATACACCATGACACTTTTGTCTTTGGCAGAAGTATGAAATTGCCACAGGTCGACCACTTTCAACCCACATTTCTCCCACACCCCCATAGCTACCGACATCTAACAACCATAGTGCACGACAGGAAAGACGATTCTACTACCACACACAAACACCAAAGGTCTATGTTATGTAGTTGTGGCAGGAAAGAGAAGTATACGGAGATACGAATTTTTGGTCGAAATATGAAAACGCCCTGCACTGACCAACTTTAATCATTATATCTCCCACATCCCCACAGCTATCGGCATTCGGCCAACGTTGTGCACGACAGGAAACTCCATGCTACTTCCACCCACAAACATCAGTGATCTGTTGTAGGTAGTGGTGGCTGAAAAGTGAAATATAGGAAAAAACACGTCTATTTTTATATATATATAAGATTTACAATACCCTCCAGGGCAGTTTTAAGCAGGCACTCATTCCTCAACATATCACCAATCCAGTACCGTTTTCTATTCCTTATTGTTTTTTTAAGGGACATTTGCTGTCCTACTCGTTCCAACGCCTCCTTACTTTCTCTTTCAAACTTATTTTCTCCATCCTCCTCCATATCCACATTAATTATTAGTACCTGGGTGACAGATCTTCACTCGGCATCTTTTAATTTCTAATATCCAAGATATCGAGTAAAGTTTGAGGCTTCCTAGGCGTTTTGAGGTGCACAGTTAACCAAAGAGAAGCTTAACTATCTTCAGTAGGCTTACTGGTATCTGAACCTTCTACAAAATGAGTTTAGAGCCGTTTCTGAGAAATCAAATACAAAAATTACTCAATTCTTTTTTTTTAAAATCATGTCAAGAACTTGAAAAGCAAAACGTTATCTACATATGAAATCTCATCCAAATTGCTAGATCCATTTGCAAGACTGTCTCAAAAATTTTTTTTTTTTTTTAAATAAGCTATTATTATGTTAAATAGAAATCTTAATGCCAGTCAGGGATTAATTAATGGTGCATTGTGGTAATTCAGGGGATTCTACAAAACCCTTGATGATGGATTCTTACGTAACTCGACGAGAAAAATTGAAAGTAAATAATAGTTTTTTTTTTTTAAAATCTTGCTTAGTTCTCTAGATATCATACCTCAAAATTGACGTGTTTGGTTGAAATTCAAACTGGACCAGAAGAAAAAATTTCGTCATAGCCAAGTTTGATGATGAATTCATATGAAACTTGTCAAGACAAATCGAAAATAAAGAATTTAGTTTTCTGATATCTCAGGTGAAGAGGTTAGGATTAGATCAAGCCTGGACAAGAAAAAAGATCCACCAAAACCACTATGTGTATATGGTGGAACTATACCTGTACCTATAACTGATTTTTGACATGCTATATCTCGAAAACCAAGCAAGATATCAAGCACATTTATTCTTTATTTTTGATATGTTTCGTCAAGTTCTATAAGAATTCATCATCAGATTGTGACATCACAGTAACAATAGAACATCATCAGTGCTAAATTCATTCACTCCGATAAAACTATGCTCATACCACGCGTGGTAGTATTTTATGACAAACTAACAACCAATTTTTATGGTCAAAAAGTAAATGATGATTACTTTATAACTGGTACCAGTAATATTATTTTCAAAGAAGTTTCTGTAAAGTATCTCCTCTGACAAAATCAATGATAAATTTTTAATTATCTTCCTTTTTAAGTGTTTAACAATTAAACTTGCATGGGTCAGCCGGTGTACTGGAACTGTTCATTTAAATATTCTTTGAAATCAAAGAGAAACTATTTGTAGGCTTTGTGATACCTGAATTGTCTACGAGATGGTGCTAGTGCCGTTTTCGAGATACCGAGTGAAAAAATTGTTCGTATTTTGTAAACTCACTTTTTTGTAGGGAAGTCAACTATATAGGTAATCTTAAAAGTCAAAACGTTATCTAAATATCAAATTTCATCCAAATCGTCATAGCCATTTCCGAGTTCCGAAATATATACATACAAGAATAGCCGTTTCCGAGTTCCGAAATATATATATATATACAAGAATTGCTTGTTTCAATTGCAATGGTGGCAATTTCCCTAGTCATCTATTTACCCCTTTTCATATTTTTTTTATTTTATTTTATAATTAGAGTGTTAAATTCCTCTCCCAATTTCTTTACCGATTTACAAATTTTAAATTCCTTAAGCATTTTTGGTATATTATTCATCACTTCACTTGGTAATTTGTTCCAATTCCTGACACCTTTACCAATAAAAGAAATTTTCCCACTCCCTTATTCATGAAATCGAGCACCAGCTTGTGGTCTTGGTCATCTCTCCCCTTCCATGCACTATTCCTAATTCTTTGACCAATATCCTGCCAAACCCTTTCACCAACATATGTCCTCTACATTCCCTTTCCTCCAATGGCTTCCAATCCAACTCCTTTATCATATCAGTAACTGACTGGGTCCTGCAATAATTTGTACAAACCAATCTAGTTGCTCTTCTTAACGTACCCTCCAATTCCTATATTTGATAACCAAAATGTGGGTCCCATACTTCACCACCATATTCAACCAATGGTCTGACCACAATTTTGTAACTCAATTCCCTAACTTCCAAAAGCTTTTAACATCTTTACATCTTCTTTGCGTAGATCCCATGTTACCACCCCATATACTCCTACACTCCTTACAAAATAGCTAGTTTTTTATCACAGATATTTATCCAACCTTCCTATTGAGCATTCCTGTGTACCTTTAAAGTAGTGTGATATGAGTTAAGTTATTTGAGAGCAGTAAAATACATATATCAAAAGTGAGGTAAATGAGATATTGGGTAAGATTGGGTAAGATAAGCCGACTTTTCTATCAGCTTTGATGACAAGGGAAAATTGATAAATTGGTGATGAATAATTTACCAAGAATACTGAAAGAATTTAAAATTTGTAAATGGCGAAAGTAGACGAGTGTAACAATTTAAGTTTCAAAGTAAATAAGGAAAAAAATAAAAAATTATAGTATTAAGTAAGAGGTAAACTAGATGACTAGGAAATTGCCACTGGTGTATGTGCTCAACCACAATTCAATCCAATTCAGTCCAATTCAATTCAAACCACTTAAAATGTTTGAAGGAAAAGTGCTGAGATAACACTGCTCATTCCAGTGTTCGACGGTGTCACCTAAAAACTGATACTCATGCATAACACGGTCTAATTATTCTGAACTGATTGGAAATATGACAGTGTATCTGTTAGCCAAACTGATATGATAATCAGCATGACTCATATAAAAACTTTGATTTGAAGAATATGCTTTGTAATAATTATTATATTTGCTAGTAGTAATTAAGTATTTACCAGGCACAGTTTTTCATACTGCTGAATAATTAATTGTATTTTTTTTAACCTGTTATTGTTCAGTCTACTAATTATTGAAGGAAACTTATATTCATGGAGGAATGTACTATTTATTTTGTAATATTAATGTAAATGATGGAAGCTGTGTAGTATTGTATATTATAAAATGTATGCAAAATTAATTATGATGAAGATACTGAAACCTTCTGAAAAAAATAGTACTTTTGATGTGTATTTTAAACTTTTTTTTCATTTAGGCAAATATGATACGGGCTTACAGCAACCAAGTGGCTGAGTTCACTAATTACATCAATTCTGAAGATCCAAAAGTTTTCGATTTCAAGTGGCTGCTCTTTTCCCTTTGCCTCTTCCATGGTGTCTGCTTAGAGAGACGCAAGTTTGGACCTCTAGGATTTAACATACCATATGAATTTACTGACGGTGACCTTCGTATCTGCATATCACAGCTCTACATGTTTATGCAAGAATATGCAGATGTTCCATTTAAGGTAGGTGAGGTTAAATAATAATCTTTTGTATATGAACACAAAAAGTACAAACACATATTGTAATATGTGGCAGTAAACATTATTCATGTGTACATACCATTAAATTTACATAAATATATAATACAAATAAGTGATGGGTCTGTCAGTACAGTCTCATTGAAGGCTGAGTCCAACAGCTCGCCTTATGTCAAGGATATAATTCCCAGCTGCAGAGCTCATGGTTTCTGTGAAGACTCAGAGAGCCCTGCCAGTAAAATGGTTGTTTAGGTTGTTAGATCTGTGGAATTGACATTGGGTTCCACTGGATGCTCTAAGTTGTTGACATATTTGATTAGTGGTGAGACCTATATATGAAGTTCATATATGAGTTGTATTGTAGTGAATTTGGTACATCCAATGATGGGAAAAGTTTCCCCTATGTTCAGGTTGGAGTAAGTAGGGATGGCCGGGCACATGTTGGAAGTTTTGCAGCAATGACTGTTTCATTCACTTAGTTAGCCTCTGTGTATTCACATCTGATTCCCTCATCGTGTGTCATCATCTACTACAGAAATAGTGTAATATGTGTCTCTCTGGTTTTGTGCTTGTTGCTGTCCTCCTGCCTTCATGTGTTGGGTTTACTTTCTCTGTTCTTCCTTATATTAATGCAAAGTTTTAAATAACAAGTAAAGTATCAAACTAGTCAAGTACAGCGGAGTGTTGAAGGTGTTAACAACAAGATGGGCCATCATGACTAGCGAATCGAGGAGTCTGAAAGTGATGATCATATTCTTGACAAAATTTGGTTGAAGCTAAGGCTAACAACGTCTTATGATTGGACTAGAGAAGGTAAAACTATCAAACAGGGAATAGTAGAGAAGATCACTCAACAAGTCCCAGAAATGGTGAAACAAAAAGTAGAATTAAATCTAAGGACACAATACCAGACCTTTTGAAGGAAGAACAGACAAGATATCCAGGGATTTCGGGATGTGGTCAGGCCAATCTGTGGGAAGAAAAATTTTAATTAGAAGACTTTGATGATAAAAGAGAACAACAATCTGTTGATTTCCTGTATAGTTTTAAAACCTTTGGACTTTTCCATTTAGTTAATGATGGAAAGAAAGTGGAATGGTTATACAAACACTTAAAGAGTAGTGCACACCTGAGGGTAACCACTTTGCCAAAACGTGGGATGCATCCCTGGGCCATTGCTACAAAATTAACTATAATGTCATATGGACAGTAGCTTCAGCTTAAATAGAATGTTGTGTGTGCATAAGTACAGTAACTATATGGTATTGAACATAATTTTGTGTGTGTGTGTGTGTGTAGATTGGCAGTCATATTTTGGATGAAGTGCATGTGTTGAATTCAATTGAGGTGTGGCACGTCAGATATTTCAAAATAATTACTTGCAAACGGTAACCATTTTGTGTAATGGTGACTTTAGTGTCGAATTGTTCCTACACTGTGTGCACCTTAACTTGTATGTGAAATCTTTTTGTTATGTAATATTTGCTAATGAATTGTACCAAATACCAAACCAATAGTAATTTCATTTATGCTACCTGGTTGTTGTTTGGGTGGAACCAAATTTGAAACCAACCGTAAAGAAAAATTTGTATTTTGTTTAAATGTACATGTTAAGTAGCTGGTGCCCATGACTTCATTCATCTTTGTCAAGAATTTTTAAGTTTTTTTATGTTTTTAAGTATTTCCAGGATAAAAAGTAGCCTATTTTACACTCAACCAAATTAGCAACCCACTCCTGAAAGTCCGTCAAAATTGGTTCACATACTAAATAAGTTGCATATAATTGTTAATAGCTGAAAATCTGGAAAATGTATCATATTCTAGAACATGGTACATTCTGGAACATTTTAGTACACTATAGAACATTATAAAGATTTTTAGAACACGTTAGTTGAAATATGAAAATGCCGTAGGTCGACTATTTTCAACTACCATATCTCACACATCCCCACAGCTAACAACATCCAACCATCATAGTGCACAATGGGAGACTCCAGGCTACTCCCATACATAACCATCTGTGGTCTGTGCTATGTAGATGTGCTTACAAAGTGAAATATAGGGACACACACTTCTTTGGTTGAAATAAGAAAATTCCCTAAGTCAATCACTTTCAACTACCAGATCTTCCACACTCCCACATCTGCCGGCAGGCAACCACCATGGGGCATGATGGTAGACTCGAGAGCATTACAACACACAAACACCGGAGGTCTGCACAGGGTAGTTGTGACTGCAAAGTTAAATATAGGAACACACACACACATATATACGTGTACACATCATGCTCTGCCTGGTGTCTCACTTCTGTAAGAATAAGGCTATATGCCGAAATATTGCGCATTTCTTGTGTTTTTTCTTTTTGTGTTCATCGCTCACAGCCGCCGCCTTCATCTGTGGCAAGTGTTGGGTCATATTTCCCTATCCTTCCTTAGTTTTATTGCCTACAAGCAGTTTCCTGCTAATTGATGTTATTATATATATGTATATGTATTGAACATTAGGATAGGATAAAAAACCACCACTTACCAAAGAAGGGAATTCCAGCGGCGTTGGTACACGAAAAAAACATGAACACACAAAGAATAAAACTTTCGAGCATGGTTCTTCCTCAGTAGAAGTGAGATGGCTGCACGCAAGAGGCCGGCAGCCAACTCATATATATATATGACTAGCTGACCCGGCAATGCTTCACTATTGCTGGACTTGAGTAGGCACATAGATTAAATGAAAAAATATTTACATATAAATTTTAAACTGCTGTTTCATTCATTTTCAGTTGGAAAGTGTGAGAGGGGATGCGCTTTGGAAAACATATGCAGGCAGTATTTTTCTGTTTGTTTCAAAGTATAAGTGCAAATTCCCATTGAAATCTGATAAAATATGTGGTTTTGTCTAAATTATGGGGAGGAGGGGTGGGTTTTCAATTTTTTTTTTTTTTTTTTGACCGGAACCTTCTCCGTCATCCCGTCGACAACTCACCAAAGCTGGCCCAGGCCGTATTTCAACCATAATAACATTCAGTAGGAGAAAGTAAAACATGTATAGGTAATTTCCACCGCGAATATATAGTGGTATTGGGAATTTTTATTCAGGTCCAGGCCGGATCTCACACTAACCTCCTCACTTTTGACATACAGTATGTCGAGAACTAAGCTAGATATGAAGAAAATGTATCATTTGTTTTTGATTTGTCTCGTCGAGTTACATTATGGGGAAGAGGGGTGGGTTTTTAAATATTTGTTTTTTGACAGGAACCATTTTCGACATCCCCTCGACAATTCAACACAGCTTCGCTGTAATCGGACGAACGGTTTGCGGGTTTGTTTAAATTATGGGGTGTTATGGGGAAGAGGGGGTAATTAAGGTGGTGGAAAGAGAGGAGAGGGATTGGGTTTTTGTGAAATTAATGTGTACAGTATTTCTCTCTCTTTTTTTAAGTATAAGTGTACAAATTCTTATCTAAAACGGATAAAAAATGTGGTTTGCCTAAATTATGGGGTGAAAACGTAATGGGGTTGGAAAGGGGGAGAGGGGATGAATCTTCGGAAACCATGCGTAGGCAGTATTTTTCTGTTTGTTTTAAAGTATAAGTGTACAAATTCTTATCTAAATCGGATAAAAAATGTGGTTTGCCTAAATTATGGGGTAAAAACGTAATGGGGTTGGAAAGGGGGAGAGGGGATGAATCTTCGGAAACCATACGTAGGCTGTATTTTTCAGTTTGTTTTAAAGTAAAAGTGTACAAATTCTTATCTAAATCGGATAAAAAATGTGGTTTGCCTAAATTATGGGGTGAAAACGTAATGGGGTTGGAAAGGGGGAGAGGGGATGAATATTCGGGAACCATATGTTGGCAGTATTTTTCTGTTTGTTTTAAAGTATAAGTGTACAAATTCCTATCTAAATCGGATAAAAAATGTGGTATTGCCTAAAGTATGGGGGTGGATATGGGGCGAGGGGATTAATATTCGGAAACCGTATGTAGGCAGTATTTTTATGTTTGTTTTAAAGTATAAGTGTACAAATTCCTATCTAAATCGGATAAAAAATGTGGTTTTGCCTAAACTATGGGGTGTTATGGGGAATAGGGGGCGACTTTTTTGAATTTTTTTTTCGCAGGAACCTTTGCAGGCGCACACTCGAAAACTCTCCAAAGTTTCATTGCAATCTGATAAATGGTACAGGAACGCATAGAAGACGGACATACAAACAAACAAACATTGATTTTTATATATAAGATAGAATGAGGTGGAGCCAAATATGTACAACATTACATCATTACAAACTCTAGATGACGAGCATTGTTGAGTAAAATATTTATTTAGTTAACCAACTGTGAAGGACTGAATTGAGAAAATACTGCATTCAATCCATCATTTTAATGAGCCTAGAGACTAGTCATGTAATAAAATATAGGTGTCAGTCTAATGTGTTTGCAATTCTCCAATCACAACCACAGTGATTTGAAATTAGAATTTATTGTAATTGTAGGCTTTATTGTTACTTTATTTGTCCTACAGCATGATTATCACTAATACTAATGTGAACAATTGTTAATGTTCTAATTTTTTTCATTTTCAGGTGCTAATGTATACTGCAGGGCATATCAATTATGGTGGTCGTGTAACTGATGACTGGGATCGAAGATGCATCATGAACATTCTTTCTGACTACTACAGGGTTCAAGTCTGTAATCCAAACTATCAGTTTGATGAGTTTGGATTATATCATCAGGTAATTGGTGCACTAAATTGGAATAAAAGCTTATTATGATGTAAGCAAAACTACAGATAGTAAATTAATTTTGTTTTACTATGAATTGGCATTATCTCACTATTTAACAGAAGTTATATTTCAACTTGAATGTGTCTGCATTTCATTCCTGTCATGTGTTTGGATTATTCTGACATGCATTGGTGTGTATTTCTGATTTTGACTCCAGATCTTTTGTTTGCTAATTTTGCAAGTTGGTACTAGTTTCATTTCTGCTACATGATTTTTATTATAATGATTTTCCAAAAGTTAGTTTCAGAACCACAGATCAACAGACACATGAGTTCCCTGTTAAATACTAATTCATAAATTCAAAACTCTAAGTTGCTAGCTATTTTCACACATATTCCAAAACAGTACATGTAAGAAACAATAAGGCATAGTTGTAGCTGTCTTAAATAGTTCAGAATTAATTCCTGCAATGTTTCAATTATTATTAATATTTTTAAGAAATTTTGATCCTTGCTTAACAGTAACAAAGACACAAAAAGTAGACAATCGCTAGCAAATTAATAAAATTCATGACATGAACTACATTTTTTGACTGGTGGACTCCATAACTTGCTTGACGTAATGTCACATAACCTTACTTATGTCAGTGTACCTTCAAAAACTGTTTAAAGGATCCTTAAAACACTTAAAACCAGCAGCAAATAATTTCAGAAGCATTTTCCAGTAGTTTGAGAGTCAGAAAACATGCCAGTAAGGAGAGTTTGAGCTATTTTATAAGTTTTCAAAAGTATTATAAAGAATGTCAAAAATTTTAGAAGCCTTTTGGCCACATTCATTTTCAGAAGTGTAAGACGAGATGACGATTCAAATTAGGTTTAACACTTGCATTTTAGAAAATTGTATTAAAGAGATATCGTGAACTTGATGATTTTGCAAACTAATCGAAAAGATCGCACAAGAAACAGTTTTCACTTGATTTTCAAAAGCTCAAAATGTTTGGCATAAAATAATACGCAACATATGACAAGATAGATTTATTAAGGAAAGTATATTTTTTAGACAAAATAAGAGATTTTGCTGACTTTGCAACTCAACATTTCTGCAGACACACGGGTCTGAAGGCATAGAAATGATATTTAGATTAAAGAGAAGTTTCCACTGAACACATGAAGTGATTTTCATAAGGATTCCGACAACATATAAGCTTTAAAAGGGAAATTAAGGTTTAAACGTAATGTCTGCTACAAAGCATCATTTTGGAAACAAAGGATTAGAATTAAGGGAAATAGATAACGAGGAAATAATATTACCATCATATAGAGAATCAAATTTAGCAAAGTTTAAGATATATTACAGATTGGTAGCACTCATATATTTGGAGATAATTGACATTAAAGTTTTTAGCTGACTTTGCACTTATAGTCTGAGTAGATTCTCACTTTCAAATACATTTGGGCTCTAGAAATGTTATATGTCAAAAGTTGAGGAAAATTTTATAGAATATTTGGTAGCAGAATCATTTCACAGACAAGAACTGATGGAATGATGACAGATTAAAGCTTTAACAACTTTTGCTCAAAATCCACAACACCTAGGAGAAAAACTCTCATAACTAAAATTGACATTTAAAATATGCTTCACAACATATCAAAATTTCGGAATGATTGGAATAAAAATAAGGTTTCCCTTTGTCAAATTAAGCATATGCTGAGTCAGCTGACCCAGTATGAATATAAGGAGGCACCGCTAGCCTAGGCGAGCAGCAGTAATTGAACAGTGAGGGTGGCGTGTTGGTTGGTCGCAGAAATGTAGAAAATTTCAGTAGTGATGCAACAGTGATGCGGGTTTACTCTTCCTCCGAGATGAGCTTTTAACTTTCATCTAGGGGTTAGGAGGAAATTGCTTACTGTGAGAGGATGGTTCAATCTGTAATCATTTATTTCAGAAAGAAGTTCTGATGCTTTTCTATTAGGCCTATGCTGGTACTGAGTTTATGTGAGAACTTTTGCAAAATATAACTTTGAATTTAGCAGGAACTCTAGAGTTTTTGAGAACTTATCTTTATCTGTTGAGGTAATTACGAGGGATTGGCGACCATAAACAAAATCAGTTAAGGGTACCATACACAATCACAGTTAAGACAAGCTGCTGTATGCTACAACCCCAAGCATGCAAACAGTTTGCAGTAAGTGTTCTCCATTTTCATTATTTTCCATGCTTTTTTTAACATTATACCCATATGTGCCATATTGTAATTAATGCATCTATGCTTCTGGTACACAACACATGGTTTGTTTGTTGCACAATGATTGCCACCACACTGAATGCAGTGGTTTTGACCTACTTGGGTGGTGTTGGCCTCCACCTTTTGTGCAGTGAAGCTGACCATTACATTGTTTTCCTATGCGCTCACACCTTAAACAACTGAAACACATCGAAGCCATTCAACATGTTTCCACTGGACATCAAATGTTAAGGATGTACATGTACCTTGAAAGGAGTTACCCGGAAAAGGGAACCAACAGATCCAAAAAACTTCCAACCAGTTTCACTCCTTTGTCATTTATACAAAGCCTTGGAGAGATTGATCCTCAACCGTATCTCAGATTGCATTGACAAAATTCTTATAAAGGAACAGGCTGGTTTTCGACTTGGTCGGTCATGCTGCAGCAAAATTCTTAATCTTATACAGTATATAGAGAACGGATATGAAAGAGGACAGGTTACAGGTGTAGCATTCACCAATCGCACAGCGGCATATGATACAGCCAACCACAAAATGTTGATAAGTAAGGTATACTCCACTACAAAAGACTACCATCTTACACAAGTCATCAAGTGTTTACTACAAAATAGAAGGTTTTGTGTCACCCTTCACGATAAGAAGAGTCGCTGGAGAACTCAAAAGAATGGCCTCCTTCAGGGTAGTGTGCTGGCCCCGCTCTTGTACAACATATATACAAATGATCAACCTATTGTTCCTGGAACAAGAGCTTTCATTTAAGCTGATGACACAGCAATTGCAGCACAAGGTATAACCTTTGAAGCGTTAGAGGTGAAGCTGACAACAGCTCTTGAGGATATGGCCAAGTAATATGATGTTAATCACTTGAAGCCCAACCCTGGAAAAATGCAGGTCTGTGAATTCCACCAGAGAAACAGAGAAGCCAGAAGGAAGCTGAACATCAACTAAAGGGGACAACTATTACATTGCGATACTTCAAAATGTCTGGGAGTAAAGCTTGATTGCTTTCTTACATTCAAAGCCCATTGCGAGGATCTGAAACTCAAAGTATCCAGCCAAAACAACATCATCCAAAAACTTATAAGTACCTCCTGGGGAGCACAGCCAAATGTACTTCGTACATCTGCCCTGGCACTCTATTTCTCTGCAGCAGAATACTCAGTGCCAGTTTGGAAAAACTCTGCACATGCTAGGCAGGTTGATATAGCACTGAATGATACTGGTCACATTGTAACAGGTTGTCTGAAACCAACTCCTGACAGCATAATATACCAAATCATGGGTATAGCACCACCTGACATTCAAATGAAAACAGCCGCAGAGATGGAGAAGAGGAAATAGGATACAGACCCCACAGACACCCCTTGTTTGGATATGAACCTCAACCCTCAAGGCTAAAGTCAAGAAAGAGCTTCTTGCAGTCTACTACAGCCATAACATCTTCACCTGGAGCACGCTGTGTACAACTATGGCGGAATTCGTTGCCTGAATGGCACTGGAGGAATATCAAAGAGGCACCAGACGCAGTGTGTAATCAGGTCATATGCCATATGGAAGGTATTAAATTGATTAAATACTGAAGTGTCCCGATGTAGATTTAATATCAAAAAATGGGGTTACACTATTGAAAACAAAGTATGTGAGTGTGGTGAATTGCAAATTCCACAACATCTGGAATGCAGGAATCTACTTATCGATGCCCTCTTTAGGGCAAATGAGAAGGCCATCAGGATTGCAGAATTCTTGTCACACTCCAATTAATTGTGTTCTATAGTCCATGAGCTTAATATTAATTAATTCATTTTATTTGTTTTGTTTCAACTTATAATTTTATGTCATGGACATGGAAAAAGTTACTCTTTCTAACTGCCATTTTACCAGTTGTGTGTTGCATCTTTGACCACTTTCTACATCATTCTATGCACACTGATTACTGGATAAGAAATTCAATTTCTTATAATAATTCTTCTTCTGAAATGTTTGTGTCCTTGTTGCAAACGATACAGTCTTTCACAACACAAAAGCATGGAATATAAAATGTGAAGCCTTTGGCATTGTGTTTTAATAATGTGAGACCATTGGCGACCATGGCACATTTAAGTTCTATATCAACCCTATTCCTTGCATTGTTAGTAATATAAGTGACACAGTGTGTGATCTCTGGCATCATCTGGTGAATTATTTTACCCCCAGCCAGTAAGTGAAGTCAACCAAAGTTCATTGAAAGCTGATCTTCGCTACTCTGTTCTCATTCAGCAAAAACAATGAATGAGCCAATATCAGTGGAGTGAAAAATATTTGGCAGTGGTGATATATTCTGTTTATTTTCAGTAACAGTCTTAACCTAATTCACTGTTTTTTTTGCTGAGTCAATACATAATCCATCTTATTGGCATTAGCAGCATCGATATTCGCATTTTCTTGGTTGAAACCATGTTGTATGTCTTCACTGACTTTCATTTCTAATTCATTAATCTTGTAGTCTGTTGGATTCAATACTTTCTTACTCCTGTCCATCGTTGCTTTGTTTTTTCTCTGTTTAACAAACACTGTCTCTGTCAGTGTATCACTAAACATCAAATGCTGAAAGGTGCCATCACTATGTTGTTCGTTAATATTAAAAACCTCTTCCATTGCATATGGTGGCCAACCTTAATGTTTCACTGCTACGAATGTGTAAATTAGTACTTGAAAACACTATGTCACATAAGTACTGCAATAATTTGGCACGCAGACTATCCTTACACAAAAATAGCAAACATTGCATTCATCAGTCTTTCGACTGGCTTGATGGAATCCTCCATCCTTTCCTACCTTGTGCTAACCTCTTCATCTCTACATATGCCTTACAAATCCCTTACAGACTACGTCCTCAGTTATCTGCTTCATATATTCCATTCTCAGTCTTCCTCTACAGTTCTTACCTTCGGCCGTTCCCTCCACCAGCAAATTAACCAATCCAGCACGTCTCAAAAGATGACTGTAAGCTTCTTCCAAAAACTTCTTTCCTCGCCCATCATTTCCAAAACTCGTTCATTCTTACTTCGTCTGTCCACTTAATTTTCAGGATTCTTCTGTAGCACGCCATTTCAAATTCTTCAATTTTCCTTCTTTCCGGTTTTCCTAAAGTCCATGCTTTGCCATCGTAAAGTGCTGTGTCCCATACATAGATTTTTAAAAAGTTTTTTCTAATTCCTAGATCAATATTTGAAACTAAAAGATTTCTCTTTTTCACGAAGGTTCTTTTTGCTAGTGCTATTCTGCTTTTAACATCAATTCTGCTTCGGGCATCGGTTGTAATTTTGCTTCCCAACCTACTTCTCCAATTGCATTCGATCCTACTTTTATATTTAATCTGCTAGTATTTGTATCATTTCTGCTACATTTCATCACTTTAGTCTTGCTTTGATTTATATGCAGTCCAAAATCTTCCTTCAGTATTTTATTCACACCATTCAGTAATTTCACAATATCCTCAGCCCTTTCTGCTAACAAGATAATGTCATCAGCAAATCGTAGCATACTGATTTATTTCTTCATGAACACTTATGCCACATGAAAAGTTTTCTTTTACCTTCTTTATTGCTTCCTCAAGTTGAATATAAACGGGTATAGGATACAACCTTGTCTCACACCCTGTTTAACTGATGCTTATCTCTCATGATTCAAACGGGTATAGGATACAACCTTGTCTCACACCCTGTTTAACTGATGCTTATCTCTCATGATTCTCTACTTTTATTACAGCCACTTGATTCTTATATAGTTTATAAAGTATTCTTCTATCTCAATACTTTAGGCCTGACTTCATTAAAAAATTTAATATCTTGTTCCACCTAACTTTATCAAAAGCTTTTTCTAAATCAACAAATGCCATGAAAGTATCTTTGTTTTTCTTGATCCGCCCTTGAAGTATTAATCTTAAAGCCATAATTGCTTCCCTTTTACCACGATCTTTCCTAAACCCAAACTGATCCTCACCTACTGTCTCTTTTACTACCCTTTCCATCCTTCTGTATATTATTCTGGTCAGTAATTCTGAGGCATGTGATAATTTGCACATTTGTTGCTTGTGCTTTCTTTAGAAGTGTGAACATGATATTTTTATTAATATTAGTTGGAATTTCTCCTGTTTCATAACTTTTTGATATCAGCTTGAATAATCTTTTGATTCCTTCTTTTCCTAGGTATTTAAGAAGTTCTGCAGGGATCTCATCAATTCCAACTACCTTATTTGCTTTCAAGTCATTCAGAGCTTTATTAAATTTTGTCCTCAAAACAAGATTTCCTTAGTCATCAATGTTGACATCGCCTTCGATTTCTATTATGCTATTGTTCAAGTCGTCCCCATCATACAGTTCCTCAATGTATTTCTTCCATCGGTTAGCTCTATCGTCTGCATAGGCAGCTTTGTTGTTTACAACTCTTTTCTTCATTTCTACAAAATTCTGTTTGATCTTCCTATATGCAACATCTATTTTACCTATGACCATTTCCTTCTCTACTTCTTCATACTTTTCTTCTAGCCATATTCTTTTGCTTTTTTTTCCCCTATTTATTTGATTTCTAAATTTCCTGTATTGCTCTCTTCCTGGTTCATCCTAAGCATTTTTGTACCTTCTACTCTGATCCATCCTTCTGTGATCCAAGGTTTCAGCTTGTTCCCTAAAGCCTAGTGTTTTTTTACCAGCTTTCATTATTTTGATCTTTAATGCATTCCATTCGTCCTCGGTTGAGCTCCTTTCAGAGTTACTTCTTTGACCTAAGTCTACCATTTCTGCAAATTTTTCTCTCGTGCTAGATTGTTTCAGTTTATTCACTTCCAGTCTTTTCTGCTTATGCTGCTTCCTTATTCGCTTAAATTTCAGCCTGCACTTCATTATTATAAAATTATGGTCAGAGTCAATGTCTGCTCCTGGGTACACTTTACAGTCTAGAACTTGATTCCTGAATCTCTGTTTTACCATGACATAATCTAGCTGATACCTGCCTGTATCCCCAGGACGTTTCCTGGTGTATTTCCTTCTTGCCTGGTTCTTAAACAGTGTGTTTGCCACAACTAGCTTATATCTTTCACAAAATTCTAACAACCTACTACCTCACTCATTTTTTTCTCCTAGACCAAAACTTCCAACATTATTCCCCTCTTTTCTTTCTCCCACTATTGCATTCCAATCACCCATGATTATTAGATTTCCCTCCCCTTCACATATTGGATTAATTCTTCAATTTCAGCGTATATTTTCTCTATTTCTTCATCATCTTCCTGTGATGTTGGCATATACACTTGTACTAATGTGTTTGGGGTGGGCTTAGTTTCTAACCTCATCAAAATAATCCTGTCACTAAACTGTTCATAATAACTCACCCGTTTCCTCACTCTTTTCTTTCATTGCATTGTATTGAAGCTACATGTCTTTGTATATAATAGTAGTGTGGTGTGTGTGTTGTTTTAATTATGGTCTTCTGTCCGATCCTTGCGCTGCTCATCCCGTCGCTGTCTTCTTGCTGCAAACATGCCCCTCGCGTGCTTGTTTGTTGTCCGCTCCGCTGTTGAAGGTCGTGCGCCACAGCTTTTGCAAGTTCAGCAGCTCGGTCGGTGCTATACTACCTTTTATGCCCCTTAATCATTTCTTTATTATATACACAGGTTTCTATTTTTATTTTCTTGTTCATGTCACTCAGCACTTGCCGAATTCGATGATACTCTTCTGGCTTTGCTTGATCACTGTTTTTGTTTGTTGTGACCTTGCCTAACTGAGATCCCATTGTCAGGTTGTTTTCTGCTGTTCATGTTCTGCGATCTGACCTTGCTCATTCCTTGCTTAGCAGGTAGACTGTCTGCTGCAAATACGCTCTCCTCTCCATCTCGATTATCTATATCTGCTGTGCTGTGGCTTACGTCATTCACTGTTGCTTGCCCTTTTGTTTGTAACACCAAAGTATCTCTGAAACTGCGTTCTCGGCTTCTAGCCCATGCTGCAGCCCTATTAATGTGGTTACAACTTGCTTTTCCTCCTTTATATTTTAATAAATGAGCTGAATTCTTCGCACTTGTATCCTGCTGATTTCTGTATGCCTTTGTTACACTTTTTAATACGGCTTTCCAATACATCTACATTTGTTGATGTCTCTTGCGTCTGCTTTTCTTTCATTTTCGACGGGTTTTCCTCCTTTGTCGTCGTATCTTCTTACTATTTTTACGTACTAATCATTTTCTTTTCATTCATGCCGCTCTATCCTTTCATTCATGCCGCTCTATCCTGTCTTTTTCTTCTATTAACGAATAGTTGCTTGCACGCTAACTCTTGGCGCCGAAATTTTAAAACCGCCCCTTGATTCACTTCTGTGTTTATCGCCGGTTGCTTACACTTGACACTATACTTTTGAGGATCGCTGTTTCCTGCGATTTTTCCTCCTTTCTTCGATTCTTGTAATATTATCGACGACTCCCAATTGCCCTCATTACTTTGTAATTTTCCGCACTCCGGCAGTTCCTGATATTACACTGCTGACGAACACCCTTGGTTCTCATTACTTGGCACATTTCCACTTGCATGCGCACTTACATTGTTTAACCCAGGCAAGCTCTGCTTGGCTCCCAGTAACTTTTCCATTAATTTCTTCTTGTTTGGCCCTCTTGGCTCAAGATACAATTGCTCCGTTCTCTTCGGCGATGCATTTCCCATACCACTCGTTCTTCCTTTAATGCCACTGTCGACGTCTTCACTGCATCTTCTTGCCTTTTAATTAATATTGACGGCACCTCTGGCGTACCGTTCAGTATACAATTTACCACTTCTGCCGGTGGCGGTTCCTTTGCACTTGTTCGCAACTTTCTATCTTCCGGCGACAAATACACCTTGTCGCGTGCTCTGTTGCTTAAGAGCTCTGCATGTGGCATCTCTTCCATACCCTTTATTTCTGCCGGCGTAAATTCCATGCCACAACTTATATATTTCACCACCTCTGCCTGAGGCAATCTTTCTGCGCTTGCTCACCCTTTTCCATCTTTTGTGGATGTATATATTTCTGGCCATGGTGGTTCTCCTACGCCGGTACACAAAATTCTTCCTGCCGATGGCGCATCCCCAGTGCCTAAGAATTTCTTCTTCATTACTATGGCCTGTCTCGGCGTTTCGTTGCGGCTTCGCAAATCACTTGCTTGTCTCTCGGTTCTGCCTTCCTGCCGAAAGGTTTCATCTCTTCTTTTACATCCCGACTACCCTGGAGTTTCTTGTCCTGCTGTTTCTTGTCCTGCTGTTTCTTGTCCTGCTGTTTCTTGTGTCCACAGATCTATCTTCAAAGGAAAATCCTGTTGATCTGTTACACCTAAGCCCTTCACGGTTAACTCCTCCGACCTTCTTCTTCGTCGGTTGTCTCCCGATCTGCTGCTTCTACTTCTCGACATATTTTCTGCCCTAAAGTGACTTTGTACTGCAGCACCCCTTTCTACAAATGGAAATTTGTTAGTTGTGCTGTACATAACACCGTTTCAGACTGTTTCTCCAACTTCTCGTCTCCTTTGCCTCTGCTTCTTAACTCATTGTGCTCTTGTGGCTTAACATGTTCTTCTGCTTCTGCCTTGAGCTTGAATATCTCTTCTTGTCTCAGCTCCACGCGAGTGCATATTGCCCTCTCTTGCACTACCACTTCTTATGAATTTCCTCCGGTCGACATTCCGCGCTGGCTTCGTTTTCACTGTGCATTTTAAGGGCATGTCCCTGTACCTGTAGGACAGACTTATCATAGTCTTTAATGGCCTCATTTTTCTTCAGCCAATCACGTCCTAGGATCCCATCAAATATTGTATCTACCCCCAGTGGAACTACTTGCATCTCAAGAAAGATTCTGAGCTCTCACCCTTCTCTCAGGGTGACCATTATCATACCTTCCATCTGTATCGGGTTCCCCGTGATGCCTTGCATTTTTATTCCCAGCTGCATATGCTTCTTAAAGCTATTCCTTATGTGCTCCGGTTTCACAATAGAGGCACAGCTTCCAGTGTTGATTAACAGTCTGAGTTTTCCCTCATTGCTTTCTTCACACTGTAGTTCCACATAGTAATTTTGTTCTTGCTGATTGCAGTCCTCTATCTTCCACTTCTTTTTCCGAATGGGGCTAGAGTGCGCAGCTTCATCCGCCTTTAGTTTAACAGTGTTCTTCTCTTTTTATGCGCCCTCTGTCCTTGGGTAAGCCACGGGTATGCATTGCAGTCTTGCGTTTCGTGACCCCCATCTGTTGCATTTTTCACGTTTCATTGGCCTGTACCGACAGCACTCTCCTGGATGACACGACAAATGACATCGCTCACACAGCCTCGGCTTCCCCAGATTTGCATCTCGTGGACAATTTCCTCTAAATTCTTGCTTCTATTTTTCCGGTCCCATTCCTCCACTGTTGACATTCCATCGCTGCTTCTTTCTGCTCTCTGTCAACAAGCCTGTTGTCCGCATGTTTACATGCTCTCGCCATCGTGTATGGAATACTTGTGTCAGGCTCATTTTGCTTACGCCACCAATCCTGCCACCTGGCTGTGCATTCCCTTTCTCGTATTTTAACAGCTGTCGCACACTGTCTTGCATCATGATTCTTGCCACCACATAATTGACATATTTCTGCTCTTCCTTCACTCTGAGGATTCCAACCTCCCCTCCGGTGTCTGTTACTTTCCACCAGCGACCCACGTTTGCTTCCCTGATACTTTTGCGTCTCCCTGCTTGACAGGATTACTGTTTCCTCTAGTAATATGGTTTCAATTGTTTCGGCTAAAGTTAGCTTCGTACCTCGGGCTCTTAGCACCGCTACAATCTTCTCATCTATCAGTCCGTTTGTAAATACAGCATGACTTAAATTGTGGATTAATTTCAACGCTCCATTTAATTTGCTTCCTTTGAAATCCTTGTTCGTGGCTTCTCTTAACTCATGAATGGTTCCATTGAGCCTACTTGCGAAATCTGACACTGTTTCTCCTGTTTGTTGCCAACTTGAAAACAGACTAATGGCATAATGGTCAATTGTACGTCTTGGTCAGAAGTTTTCTACTAAAATCGCCCTGATCTCTTTCCAATCATTCACCTTTTCTTGTGTAAGAATTCATTGTCTGGCCATGCCTCCAATTCTTGATTTTACGAATTTTAATAATATATCCTGCTCTTATTCTGAAATAAGGCTGAAAGCGGTATCGCAATCATCCAAAAACTGATCGAGGGTTCCTGTTTCTCACGAAAAAGTATTAGGTATCAGTTTCAACACTTCTGCCAATCCCACTCGCGGTTTTTCCTTTTTTATTAAACGTTCACTCTTCCCCACATCACACATTCCTGCACTGTTTGGCATTTTCGCTTAGCATGCATACTTGAAGAGTCAATGCAGCTGTCTCAATTCTGATGCCTCAGCAACCTCTAACTCCGTTCTGATGGCTCGTGTTTATGCCACCTTCTGTACTCCAAAGCAGTTCACCTCATCAATCCTGTAACACTGTTATATTTGAGCAATAATCTCTGTCTCACAATCTTCGTGTATTTGATTTCTCTAGCATTACTTTTCCTTTTCTTCTTATTGCTAGCAAGTGACGATTAAGAGCTACATAAAACAGGAGCTGAGTACATAGGAAATTCTCTCTTACTGGAGTAGTGCTACCCTCACCCCTAATGCATTATTGCTTGGCTGATGTCACAACATTGACACCATGTAATCCTTACTGTGGTGGATGATCGAACTTGTTCACCTTGCCACCTCCCAAGAGGGATAGATTTACTCATGGGTAACCACTTGCCATGTGAGCCTTAGCACTATAAATAAAACTCCCAGTAAAGATATTCACATATTTACACTTTAATACAACGTTTATATACATGCAAACATCTCCTTAGATCCCTTTATATTTATCTCCCGACTACCACTCCCCTTCTCTGACTTTACTCCTTGCTGGCTACATTTTGTATAAAACATTGACTTCTAGCACCTGGTTCTGATGGTGAAGGCTCCTGGCTGTATCAGTTGTAGCCTCCAACTCACTTCCCGTTGACCTGTGACACCTGCAAGCTCCTCGCCCACTCAGATGACACCCAGCTGATGATCCTCAAGAAGAGGACCCTCAAGCTGCTCCTGCAGGTCCATTTTGTGACATTTCCCCTCTTCCATTCTTCGTAGGAGGGAGTGCCCCCAGCCAATCAGCAGCCTTCCTATCCTACCATGTCTCCTACATGACTTAGTGCCAACTCCTAATTTCTGCTGACACTCTGTCCCACTTTGGAATCATTGCAACCTTTCCTTGCTTACATTCCAGCCTCTAGCTTATTTAATTCTATGTTGTAACTTGCCCTGGTTTTGACTCTGCTACAGACAGTCACTTTCATGAGCCAATTTTAACTTTGCCTATAATTATCCTAAAACTCCTTGCCTAGACCATCACACTGTGTTCCCCAGACCAGAAATCCAGTTCGTCCTTCCAATTAAGCTTGCTAATCCCAACAACATCTAACTTAAGGTGTTCCATCTCCTTTTTAGATTTTCTAACCTACCTGTCCTATTCAGACTTCTAACATTCCACACTCCGACTCCATTCTGATGACTCCTCCCTGAGCAGTACGCACCCGGAGATCCGATTGGGGGACTATTTTACCTCCAGAATATTTTACCCAGGAAGAAGCCATCATAATATATGTAATTTGAGAGGATTACATGTCCTCGGGATACCCTTTGGGTCTTTAATGCAGTGATTTCCTGTTGCCTTCTGCATCCTCATGCCGTTGATCATTTCTGATTCACCAGCCTTTAGGGGCCGTTTCCAACCCCAAGGGCAAGAGGGTGCCCTGAACCTCTCCCTACTCTTCCACCCTCCTTTCTGAGGCAAGCATTTGGTTGGAAAAGATTATTATAGTCTCTCCCAAACCCTTACACCCCATAATATTCTTAATACTATTTTATAATCAAAAGGGCATTAAACAAACACAATTTTGCCATGTCCATCTGTATAGTTGTTACAATATCATAACTCTGCTTACTCTGCCCTGTGCGAAACCAAACTATAGGGGGGGGGAAAATTAAATAATTAATTGTGTAGTTTGAAAGATATGAGCACTTTCAACAAAAGTTGATTTGAACAACATATGTAGACATGTTTGTTAGATTTTCACATTAGTCTACTATCATACCTCAGAATTTAGTTTTTTTTTTTTTTTGAAAGATATGACCACCTTCAAGGAAAATTGATTTGAATAGCATATATTGACATATCTGTTAGATTTTCACATTATTCTCCTACCAACAAATACCTCATAATTCTGCCATCATTGCACTGTGTGTGATGAAATTTAGGAGGAATATGTGTTTTAGTGATTGAAAAGAGGTGTGAGTGTTTTAGTCTTGAGAAGGAAAGGTGAAAAGCTTTCAGCCGTTACTGAAAGATTTGGTGATATAGTCAAAACATCTTTTAATTTTCCAATTATTCCCCTTTACTCCGATGTACTTTGTCCAATGTTTCTCCAATTAACAGATTCCATACCTGAAGTACAGTTCTGGAAAGTCTGAAAAAGATGCCCATCTATGGTTGCTACCACCTTTTCCAGCCATTAATTTATTTCTATCAATGAACAAAGTTTTTCTCAGCGTTGTATATTTATGAATGTTTGTTGGGAAACCAACCAAGTAATACTATTATTTATGTACAGTATTTCAGTATTACTCAGATGGTTTCCTGTGTAACGTTCATAAATTTATTTCTATTGTGAGGTGTTAGAAGTCTGAGGAGGCAGAATCTGGTAAATAGGTTGGATGTCTCAACAATTTGTACCGCAAATCCCATAGTTTTACCATTACCAAGGCACCTAACAGAGCACATCTATTGTCCTGATGAAAGATGATTCTTTAAATACAAATCATCCTTCACGATTGTGTTCATCCAGTTGGCCCAGAAGACTTGCCTTGTATTTCCAGTTTGCATCCTTTAAAGGTAAAAAAAAAAAAAAAAAAAAAAAAAAAAAAAAAAAAACTTTTTCCATACGGGAAAACATTGTCTGTGTGGCAGATGCTATCAATTTATTTTGATACAGATTCACAGGATTCCAACTATTCTTTGATTTTAATTTCCTTTATTCTATTTAGTAGTGTATCCAAGCATTATCCATAGTTTTGAAATAGTGCATATAATTGGTGGGATTGTTCATTTTCCCATTTGTTTCTGCCCATAATTTAACAAATGCATCACCTATTTTGCACACTGATAACCCATATTTAATTTTTGATGTAAAGTGTATCATACTTTTTCTCCTTCTATGACTAAATATTAATATATTTACATGGAAAAGAAATGGAAAATACACCCAACACTCACCAAAGCTGAAGGGAGGAGGGCAGCAGCAACACAGCACAACACACAAACAAATAAAAAACAATATTTCGGGTGAAGAATCCCCTTTTTCAAGTTAACAGATAGGTGGCTGGTCTTGCGCAAGACTTGTAATATATTGTATATTAATATAAATATTAATATAAATATTCAATCACTGGTTATTTAATCATTTTGAAATGTTGATCTTCCTTGACAAGCTACTTATCAAGTAAATAGATTTGATTGGTTATTACCATCCAGAATATTAAACATAAAAAATAAATTATTACCACTTTCTATTCCTCTCTCTCTCTCTCTTGGAAAATGAATTATACAGCTTCTTCCCCAGCAATCTAAAGCTATTTTAGCAGCATTTGCAGAAGTGTAGGAACTAGAAGTATTTGGACCTGAAAAAGGACTTTTCAACCTTGAAATCAGATAGAAATTTATTAAAATAACTTAGTTTCAGTCTGTAGCAAAGCAGGTGAAGTTTAACTCATATAATACCACATTAAATTCAGTCACCTTAAATGCACAGTTAATACAATTGATTTTTGCTATGCATACTTTGCTGTATATGTTTTTTGATTTCATGACACTTACTCTCCAATAATATTCTCATTAACGATACTAGGGTCCTCTTAATAGTCTTAACAATTTTTTTTAGTGTCTGAATTTTGTTGAGCATGGTTGTTTACTTCTGCACAAGAAAATACTATGTCAGTTGCTAGTTATTGTTGAAGAGGTTAGACAAAGTGAAATGTGCGTAGTGAAGCTGGCATTTGGTACATGCTATGTAAACATTAACCATACAGATTGATAGTAGCTAGTGGAGACTTATGATTTGAAATGTTGGTTCAGAAATATTATTACATATTTTTGAGTTTATAAAAATTGTATTAACATTACATTCTGACAGGGTTTCATAATATTTTCACATGTCGCTTCCAGCTTCCACCAGAATCATTGCTGGCAGATTATGTGGCCTATATCCGCACACTACCGATCAATGATGATCCTTCACTCTTTGGACTGCACACCAATGCAGACATCAGCTACGCACAGAGAGAAACATATAGCTGCCTGGCAACTCTACTTGCCCTGCAGCCACGTGTAGCAGGAGGGGCAGCACAGAGTCAAGAAGAGGTGACGTCAAACATGGCCAATTCTGTCCTCCATCAAGTGCCCAATCCTCTCGACCTACGCGCCATTTCGAAGAAGTTAGTATCCTAATTAAATTTTTATTATATAAGTTCATACTTTTTGCATCATCAACCTAAAGATGAATCATTGCAGATGTTGGACTAAAGCTACTTGGAACTGTCATTGTATCCACTTACAAAGTCCCTCTGGCAGCATATATAGTAAAAATCTTTCTATGTATACATTAACGAGGTCATTGAAAGGGAGTCTTGAAAACATTATATCATGTAGAATATTTATTTTTTTCTTATCTTGTATATATTGGCGATAGTACGCAGAAAACAAGTTTTCTACCTGCAACACCCTAGGCACAATTTTCTGCATCCAAACATAAACCTAAAAATGTTGGCACGTTTTTCAGTTGTTTTTTTTTTTTACTATAACTCCTTCCTGATGAGTTCTAACAAGTAATACTTTATTTTCAATTTTAAAGAGTACAAAATTTCACATTTTTCCTAAAAGTTAGTCTTCCATCTACTTTGTCACTCTAAATGATCTGGAACCAGAAGCAGAATAAGGTGCAGGCAATGGCCTAGAGTCTCGCGATTCAAGGAGCCTCGAAAGCTTATGCAGCTTTATTTAACCCATCAAATAGATTACGACCATCTAAAGCTGCAACAGTGACTAAATATTTTATGGATCATAAAATGCTGCTGTTACAGTGACTGTCATGCGGAATCCCCATCCACTGGTAATTTTTTCCAATGGAGTTTGCCTCCCACAGAAACGAGACAGT
>CM061919.1:39578090-39643821 GCA_031002005.1 Vandiemenella viatica
GACTTTCAGGTATAAAGCCGAATCGCAGTAGCAGTTGATACAATTCGTTTTCAAGTCATATTGCAGGTATACGTGAGGCAATACCGACATTGGTATTCATGCGTCTAAATTATTATTTTCTTTTGTTCACGTTCGGTTATATGACCATACATCCGTGAATTGTAAGATAATTCATTATGCTTAATTATTGACAGGTTTGATTATACTATTATTTTACAATCTTGCTTATGCTAATTATAGTTGTACTTAGGCTACTTACAATTTTTATTATACTGATGACAATTTTAAGTCATACTTTTCTACTCGTAATCCTTAAGGAATAAAACAGAATCGTTGTAGTAGTTTATACAATTCATTTTATGCTTATTGACATTTTTATTTTTTGATGATGAGGTCTTAGATTTCTATATTTCCATTTTTTAGGAATCTAATAAGGCTGTTGTACACTGCTTTGTCATCGCTAACTAGGAGTAGGATTAGGTTGGTAGGAAGAGGGATTCCTATGTTGACTAAATCCTTGATCATGGTATCCTGGGCCCGTTTAAATTTTCTACAGGAAAATATAATGTGGTTGGTGTCTCCTATAGTCTGATCTGAACAATCACAGAGAGGAGATTCTCTCAGACCTAGTCGATAGAGGTGGCTGGGGAATCTTCCGTGGTTGAACCGCAGCCTGGAAATCATTGTTGTTAGTCGTCTGCTTGTGATCCATTTATAAAACCAATGTTGAGGTGGAATAATTGGTTGGATGCTTCAATAGTGCGATGCTTTGGTGGTTAGAGATGTTCTCCATTCTTCTTGCCATTTTTCTTTGGCTCGTTTTTTGATTGTGTGAATTATATCTGACGTCGGGAGGTTCATACCATCTTTAAATCCGTTGAGGATGGCCTGTTTTGCTGAAGTATCCACTTGTTCATTGTATTTTATACCTTTGTGAGCTGGAACCCATAGCAGGTAGGTAGTGATTCCCCGTTCTTTACTGCTTTTTATTTGTTTCCTAATTTCTAAGATCGTCATCGGGAGGTGATAATTCCACGTGTTGTTATGTAGCCGTTTTAAGACATGGAGTCCGTTAATATGATGCTTTTGTCCGCTTGGATCATTTGGCTATACTTAACCGCCTCCAGTATGGCTTTCGCTTCAGCTGTGAAAATAGATGTTTCTTCATGTAGCGAGAATTGAGCTGAATGATTAGTGTTGGGACAGAAGAAAGCTGCTCCTACTCTGTTTTCCTCGGAATTCTTTGAGCCATCTGTGTATATTTTAACTGTGTTTTTCCCTATCTCTGCGAGGAGTCTATTTAGTTTCTGGTTTAAGGTGGGATTTATGTCTCCTTCCAGAAAGTGTATGTGGATTTCTTCTAGTCGGAGTTCGTATGGTTCTTGAAAGATGGGGTGTATGTCGTAAGAAGCTACTTTATCTTTATATTTAGACCAAAGTTTGTAAGCATTTAGAAGCGGGAGCTTGAGTTGGCTTTTTCCTTTGTTCGCTAATGCTTGCATCCTCTCAAATCGATGGTGGAGCGGGTGGGTATTAAGTACCAATTTTTCCATTATGAATTTTTCCTCAAGATATGATCGTCGTATATGAAGGGGAGGTTCTCCTGCCTCCACTAATAGGGCGTTAATTGGGGTTGAGCGTATTGCCCCGACACAAGCTCTTAGGCAAGCTGCTTGAAGTCTATCTAGTTTTTTGAGAGCGTCCTTTCTAGCATATTGGTAAAACATGGAACCGTACTCTAATAGCGATCTAATTAGTGTTCGGTAAAGTAGTAGGAGCGTTTTTGGGTGGGAGCCCCACCAAGTACCTGACACCATTCTTATTATATTTAGTCGGGAATTCGATTTTGCTATCAGCTGATCGATATGCTGGGACCAGCTAAGGCGGCTGTCCAGCAACATTCCCAAGAACCGTGCTTGTTTCTTAAGTGCCAGTTTATATGGACCTATTTGGATACTGTCCGAGTCATGGGTGATTTTTCTCTTTGAAAAGTAGACTACTGATGATTTTTCCAGTGAAAGTTCAAAACCATTGGTGTGTAGCCATTTGATGAGAGCTGTAATTGCCTTGTTCAATAGGTTATGGACTTCCTGTTGTGACACATCGTTGGCATATATAACCACGTCGTCTGCAAATTGAAGTGAGATAATCTTCGTTGGGATGGAGTGGATTATATCACTTATGTATAGTAAAAATAGGAGTGGGCTGAGGATTGCTCCTTGTGGTAACCCTTGATTAACAATACGCGGCCCTACTCGATTTTTCTTTGAGCTGACATAGATTATCCTCTCCGATAATAGGGAGTAGAGTCCTTTCACAAGTTTCATCGGTACCCCTAATGTCTCCAGTTTGTGCATCAAATGAGGGATTCTGACGTTGTCGTAAGCTGATTGGATGTCTAGGAAAATCGCACCCAAATATTGATTGTTGCAGAATGAGAGGTAAATGTCCGACGTCAAGATCGCTAGGTTGTCTAGTGTGCTTTTTCCCTTACGAAATCCGGATTGTGAGTTTGGAATCAGGTTGTTCGCCTCCACCCACCATTCTAATCTGTTCTTGATGAGACGTTCTAGTGTTTTTCCTACACATGACATTAATGATATCGGTCTGTACGAAGTCGCTTTGGTGGGGTCTTTTCCTTGTTTTAATATTGGAATGATAACCTGGGTTCTCCATTCCGCTGGAATAGGTTCTTTCATCCAAATCTTGTTAAAGATGTTTAGAAGTCTCTGCAAGCCAGCTGGAGGCATGTTTGTTAACATTGCGTAATGGATTCCATCTATTCCAGGCGAAGAGTAGGAGGATCGCTTTAAAGCTTGTTGTAGTTCTGTCATGGTAAATGGCGTGCATAGTTGGTGGTCCGATGCTTCTTGCGGGTTTAGCGCGAAGTTGGAGTCCTCCTCCCGGACTGTGGAAGGAGCGATTTTGTCTGCAATGTCTTCAAGGGTTGTGGTACTAATTTTAGGGGTTTCGCTGTTGAAACCATTATTTTTAAACTTCCTAATCGTAGACCAAACAGAAGAGATATTCGAATCCTTTCCCAATGTTTCACAGAATTGGATCCAATTCTGACGCTTTTGCGTTTTGAGCGTTCTTTTTGTTCGTGCGTTAATTTGTAAATAAGACATATAGTGTTGGAGGTCGGGGTTCTTTCTGTATAAGTTAAGAGCGAGTCTTCTTTGGGCTATTGCTTTCGAACATGTTGGGTTCCACCATATTGGTGGGCGACTTTTCTTGGCGTTTTGATAGTCCTTTCGTTGAATAGATTTGTCTGCTGCCTCTGAAATCACATTTGTCAGTTTTTTATAGCTCTCGTTTCCCGTAGATTGTTCTGTGATATCCTTGGAATTTTGTTCAATTCGTCTCCTGTATTGGGACCAGTCGGCTCTATTGACGTTCCATCTGATTGTTGGATGAGCTGCAGTTTCTTTGATTAGTGGGCATCCGATATTTAAAAGTATCGGATAGTGGTCCGATCCCAATGAATCATTGAGCACTCTCCATGTCGCTATGGTTGCCAGGTTGGGGGAGCAGAGAGTTAGGTCCACTGCCGAGTTGAGTCTTCTTGGTGATGGGACCATTCTTTCCTTATTGTTTGTCAAAATGTATCTAAAGGAGTTTGAAAGTTCTGTCAGCTTTTAAATCTGCGAATCCCTCTTGAATATTAATTGGAAGTTGTTCCAAATTTGCAACGCATGGAACACAAACCCAGTTGAAATCTTCAACACATTCTCCAAAGAACTTTTTGAGTCTCTGCCGCAGGGCTTGTAAACGTTCTATAATTAAGTCCATCACCATTTTATTACCGTCATCAAGTGACCACACAGTCTGGACAACCTCATACGACCCATTTTCAATCCACTGTTACCACAAATCCAGCTTATTCTCAAATCCTTTAATCTTATCCATACTAATGAGAATATTTTCGTTCCCATCTTGCATTTTGATGTTCAGCTCATTCAAGTGTACGAAAATGTTGGAAAGATATGCCAATTTACATACCCATCAACCATTTGCGAATAAATCAGCGTACTTATGTCTTTCAACAGCCAAACGCGTGGACCTTTTCAAATATTCGCTTTAACATCTTTCCTCGTGACAGCCAGCGTACTTCTGTATGTAGCAGGAATGTAGTGTATTCTGAACCCATTTCCTGACATAAAACGGAAAAAAGTCGCGAATTTAGCGGCCGTGATTTTATGAAGTTCAGGACTTTTTACTACTTCGTCCAGCATATCTTTCAGAGAATGTGGCAGAGACTTAGCAACAATGGCTTCGCGGTGAATGAGACAATGATCGCATTGTACGTTGGGATTTACTTCGAGTATTTTAGCTGCAAATCCTTTCACTGGCCTGTCATATCAGCCGCTCCGTCTGTAAAAACACTAACGCAATCCTTCCATGTTAATTCATTAAGGAGCAAATATTCATCAGTCAAACGAAATATTTCTTCAACGGTAATTCTTTGCAAAAGAAGAAGTTACTTACAATTATTTCTCCATTGAAGCCTGCAGAAGTTGTACGTGGCGGCTAACATCTGTAGACTTGTCGATTTGAAGTGAGAACTTCTGATTGTTGTTGATTTTCTCCTTCGTATCATCTTCAATATCACGAGAAATATCGATAACTTTGCGATTGATTATGTCAGCAGAAAGAGGAATTTTTAAAATATCACTAGCAGATTCTAAACCCAGAACTATTGTCACCATCTCTTTACAAACAGTTTTTAACAGCATTTCAATTATTGTATGTGGTTTATTGGTCCTTGCGATAAATTCGGCTGCTTTATAACTAGCTTCCTGTACTTCTTCCGAAACACGTATTGTAGCGGTCATGAACGTTCTTTGTTTTTTACTTATTTTCCAGCAACCGACGAAAATAATTAACATTTTTAATTGGCAAAGAAGAATGTTTTGTTGACAAATGTCGTTTCAATTTACTGGTAACTAGGACTATTGATAATATATCGATATTATTTTTTTGAAAAAAATCGATATTTATAAGTGATATTTTTTAGGGCGATATATCGACATTTCGATACTGAAATCTAGATATCGGCTTCAATATTTTTTAGAATAAGCTATCATTTTTAGTTTGCTCTGAATGAGACTGTCCTTCAAATTTCTGTTTCGCACAGAGATCAGCAAGTAAATCTTACTAGGTTTCTATAATTAATTTAAAAGTTATAGGTACGAAGTCTACTCAGATGATGACAACTAGAGATGTGCCGGATATCCGTATCTGCGGATATCCGAGGGGTAAAAAAGATCTGGATCCGTATCCGTATCCGTTACTTTTTTAGCGGATCTTTAACGGATCTTTTGTAAATAATTTCACTAAGCACGTATATAAATTTTTAAAGATATCTAGCAATGAAATACTATTAACTTCAATTCCAATTACTTCATATTTCTTAAAATTTCATATCTGGCACATTTATATTGCAAAAAATAATTATTTAAACATATATTTTACTACAATGAAGTCTTCACGGGTGTACCGCCGGATTGTGTTGTGAAAACATGATATTTCGACTACTAGCTCCGCCGTCTTCATCAGGTGTCGAGACGTCTGCACTGGTCAGCTGACCCATGGATACCCTATTTGTGAAGATGGCGGAGATAGTCGTTGAAATATCGAGTTTTCACAACACAATCCGGCGGTACACCCGTGAAGACTTCATTGCAGTCGTACACCGGAAAAATCTTCGTTCTTACATTTATTTTACTAGTTTACCAAAGGTAACTCCTAACTTACCACTGTAGTAAGTTTTAAGGTATTATTTTAACTATCTTTATAGTGAGATCAGGCCTCTAATCTTTGTGATTTGCTAGCTGAAATTATGTTTAAGGTACTGCTAAGTGATTACATCAGATAAAATAATCACTTTTACAGAAACGTAAAAAAAAATGTTATTTGTTACATTAAGTTTGGTAAATTGTACTTCAAAAAGAGTAAATTGGCAGTTTTGTCACCTAAAAGTCTATTACGATGAGCATCATAAATTATTCCTGCTGCACTGAAAAACTGCTTACTTGGAATGCTTGTTACAGGTAATGATAAATATGTGCGACCCATTTGTCATAGGCCTCCAGATTTTTTACTATTATTGTTAACAGCTTTTTTAACAAGCAGGTGCAGCTGATGTGCTGCACAATCAATATTATCTACGTCAGATAAAGTGCAAGAACTCTTCTTGTTGGATCCTCCATCTCTTACCATGCAGTGCACATTCTGTTTGGGATTCCCCACCCTTCAAACATATTTTGGAATATTTCCGAAATGTAATCTCCCGTTTGGCGTTCTTCAAGTATCTCTGCTTTTAAAACGATATTTTCCCTTATAAAATCTTTTGTAATGTTCTGGATACCAATGAAACACCTTTCCAAAAAGCCTACCACATATAGGATGTAAAGGAAACTCTCTCAAAATCCTTCAAAACATCTTTATTTTCGATCCTAAAGTTCGCTGCAGATAAATTCCTTTTAGAACATAATTTGCAATAACATTATCCAGCAATCGTTGGAACCCAAAATCTTCTACGTGTTGAAAAGGTAATCCAGATAAAGCTATCCTTTCTGCAATTAAGTAGTTTTAAATAATTTTTTATCATCAAACATTTTGAATTTTTCTATGTATTCGTTAAAAAATGTTTTTCTAAATTCTCTTTTTACCGTTTTTAAAGACTTTCCCTGCTGAATGTGTTCGCCGGCAATCTTCTTAGTGGAGCCTTCTTTAAAGAATAACTCATATTTTTGTGGGTGTTTCTAATGAAGCTTATTTTTTAAGAGAGTTTTACATTCACAGAGTTTGTATTTAGCAGATTCGTCATTTACTATCTTAAAATATTTCCATATTTCACTACTATACTTTTTTTGTATAAATTGTTTTTATTTTAATTTAACTTACAACTTCCCAAAAAACAGAAACGTATATAAATCTACGCAATCCTATGCCATTCTAAAATACAAACATAAATACACACAATTCAAGGTCAAAACACGTCGCGTAAGCTGGACCTTCACCGATAATAGATCGTAGCTGACGACTTTTACTGTCGGTCCAAGTTGAGAAAGTTGAGATCCGTATCCGTATTCGCGGATCTAGATACTAATGATCCGTATCTGTATCCGTATCCGCGGATATACATTTTTAACGATCCGGCACATCACTAATAACAACAGTGTAGGCAAGGCATCGCTCGCCCTGCACGAATCGAACGCGAGCCCATTGTTTGAAATGAATGTGTGGATTGTCCAGGGTAGTCCAACTTGAAATAAGTGTGTTAGCAGGGCCGCCGTAAGCGGGCGTGCAAGGCGTGCACCGCACGCGGGCGGCAGGTCGAGTGGGACGGCAAACTTTTTTTTTTTTGTAACTGCTTTACGTCTCTTTATAACATCGAGGTCTTTAGAGACGGGAGAGGATGGGGGCAAGGATGGGGGCAAGGAATGGGAAGGAATTTGGCCATGGCCCTTTGAATGAAGCATCCCGGCATTTGCCTTGAGTGATTTGGGGAAACCATGGAAAACCCAAATCTGGATGCCCGGACGGGGATTCGAACCGCCGTCCTCCCGAATGCGAGGCGAGAACGCTAACCGTTACACTGCCCCGCTCGGTGGGCGGCAAACAACACTCGGTGTGGCAACAATGGGGCCGGCAATTAATGTTTGAAGGGGCGGCAATCTCACATTCTTTTGACCCGGTTCGGAAAATTCCTAGATCCACCACTGGCTGTAGTTAGATACGGGGCGGCATAATCGGTATTGCACGCGGACGCCAAACAGCTAGCGGCGGGCCTGTGTGTTAGCAGGAATAGTGGGAAGTGTAAATAACAAATAGTTGCTAATTCGAGAGCAAGAAAAATAAGTCAACTCAGAATAAGCTAACAACATACAATACTAAATGAAATAACACAAAAAAAACTATGAAAATTTATCTAACTTGGTCATAATGCACGCTATGATAGTTAAACTTCTACCTAAATAAATGCCTCAACTTTATTACTTATCAATATTAAAAATACAAAAAATAAGATTTGCCTCGAACCTCTTTCGAGTTTTATATCTTTTGTAATCGTAGACCCGGACAGCCAAGAATCAATTTTATATCTTTTATTAATTTCTATGAAACTTATGACACGCATAGTGGTCAATTTAAAAAAAATCAACAGTCATCATCACCAACAGAAACCATTCCAAAGTGAAAACCTGATTAAGAACAAAATCACACGTCTATTTATCAGTGGACAGCCTTACTCAATCCAATTACTAACACAGTTTTCGGACCACTTCAGAGCACGGCTATGATAGAATTTGAGTAATTGTAAGAAGTGGGATTTATATACTTCAAAGAAGTCACATATACCGTGCCTATTGTTTTTACAGTGATGTCTAAAGGCCCATTTAGACGACCCGTTCCTGATCTCACTTTCCTCCCGTCGACAGTGTGTTGCATTTAGACTGCCCGTCGGCCGGCCCGATCTGGTACTACCGTATTAGCGGCCTACCACCACGCGTATATCCGTCTTGCACTGCACGTTGCATTCAATATTAATACTAGTAATAAAATTAGTTAGTTACAAATTTTATTAAAGTTCTAATATTTAAATTAAATATGTATGGCCCTAGGCGAAAAGCCTAGGGAAAAAAAAAGACGTTTGCCAAGCAATTATATTTACAAAGGCATATGTTCAGTCACTTTAGACTCTTACATGAGCTGGATGGTGAAGATTTCCGGAATTTCTAGCATATGACACCTAAAATGCCTCATTTCTCTCGTCTTTGTTATGATAGAGGGCACGTGAGGTTCGGGTTGCCAACCATACTGTATTATAAAGTATCATATTTTATTTTAGGCTGTTATACTTTTTTCTACGAATAAAGTATGCGAAAATACTTTATTTCAAATAAAGTATACAACACACGTAACTGAACGTTCGTCTGGTAGTTTCACAACCGCTTGCAAGATAAAGTACCTATCGGCCAGCGATTTTTTTCTCGCTCGTATCCTTTGATCTGTGTAATTATCGCAATAATGGCGGACCATTCATATTGTTGTACTCCATCGACTCGTGTCCGCTCGCCGTTATTTCTGATCGGAACCATAAAGTATGCGGTTTAATTTATTTTTGGTAAACTATACAATTCAATTAATTTCCAAACGACACGTTATTGCTTATGATGAAACGAAATAAATGGAAGATGGTGGGAAAGGAGAAACAGAGCGTCTATAAAATTAAAAATTAGTTTATTTTTTTGTTGTACTTGATGTAGACTGTGGCTCCAGCTGTAACACTGAAATGAAACCAACAATTAATAGCTATTCCAGAAAGTCCGAAAATATATGTATTCAAGGCAATAAATAACTATTTTTTCCTTTATATTATTTTTATTTTCCTCTTCAAAAGACAAATATACATTATTTTTTTCTAAATAAATTGGCAGCTCTATCAATACTCATTTTTCTTGATTATCGGACAAATCCATTTCAAAATAACAGAAAACGGATAACCAGACAGTGTGAGCACTACCGGGCGAGGCTTTACACAGCCAGTTTTCAGGGCAGAGTGGTGGGGGTCCGACTTTTCCCCCCTCCCTTTTGCCCTAAATCGGATGAAATTTCCACCCGACCTCCCTGCCTGGTCTCGTGGCAAAAACGTGACCAGCAGCTTAGTTTAGACGACCTGTTTTCAGGGCCGAAGGGGCGTGGCCACGATTTAGGGAGACCAGTTCGGGTCGTCTAAATGGCCCTTAAAAATGCGTTGGTGCAACGGTACAGAAACAAAGTATTGTTGGAGAAATACTGACAACGTAATAAAATGATATGAGGCTTGGAAAGTCCTTCTAATCCAAGCAGTTTAAACTGAGAGAAAAGCACATACACAGAACATGCGGTATATATATCAGAACCTCAAAGCGCAATAGTAGAGGCGAGGAATAAAAAAAATTAAAATAAATAAAACCTGTGAATAATAAATAACATTTAATTTTTTAGAATACGATAATACGTAAAAATTCGCGGCACATGAAACTAAAATATAAATGATAAAAAAAACTTGACAGTTAATTCCTTATAATGGGTAACCTTTCACCTTCTCGCGGCACACCATTGTGCCGCGGCACACCGGTTTGCGGACCACTGATCTAGAACATATTATTGTGATCTATCTAACCGAGCAGTTAGTAGCTGAAGGAAAGGCTACAAAAGGGTTTTGTGGGTAGGGGTCAGATTGCTTCCTCTGCTCAGTGTAGCAATATAGTTTGACCATGGTTATATGAGTGTTCATCATAGGAGTACATCAGAGTTTCAAGTAAATGGCTGATATATATTTACATGTTTATTATCACATCACAATGTGATCCACATCATATATCTAAACAGTATATATAAGGATATATAACAGTAAATACAAGGATATATCACAGAAGTTAATAGAGTCTGACCTGTGGACTGTAGTTACCTCCAAGATAGTGAAGGATTGGTATTAAAAGAGATTAACTTACAACATCTGAATTATGTAAGACCTGACGTTTTCTTGGTGTTGAATATGAATAAAATCCTCTTGGATAAAAATAGCCGAGTGAGTCCATTGTGTGATAAAACACAATGTTTTGGTGATCATATCTCTGCAGCCATTGTCAATGGCAGCACAATGTTTTGGCACTGCTACCATTGACAATGGCTGCAGAGATATGATCGCCAAAACATTGTGTTTTATTGATGGATTCACTCTGCTAGTTACCTTAGAGGATTTTATTCAACACCCGAATTACTGAAGGCAAGCAGTGAACATGCATACCCAAACTGAATCTGTTTGCTTGGAATACTGGGAGACTTATTTGCGAACCTAATTAGATCTGTCATCATCCAAATCCATGTCATACCATTGTGTCCCACTTTTTAGTCTTTGTCCATTACTGATATGTTACCTATGCCCCCTGCTCAAGCCTACAAATGATGGCGCCATTGGCATGGTCAGTCAAGCTGTGTCTGTGCAGTGATCGAATTAAGTGAAGTAGCCCTTGGCAAATGCTTTATTTTAATATCCCCATTCATCATTTCTTGCCCCACTTTTTTTATATATATATATATGTAATAACAATGAGCAGGAAAATGCTTTAAGGTAGTAAAACTAAGGAAGAAGAGGGAAATATGATCCAACACTTACCACAGATGAAGGCGGCTGGGACTGACGTGTGTTCTTATTTATGTTGGTCGCTCCAAGCTGCCTTCATCTGTGGTAAGTGCCGAGTCATATTTTCCTATCCTTCCTTAGTTTTATATGTATATAGTAACCAGGAAATAATAGCTAAGTAGCGAATGGATTTAAACAAAAAAGAAAAATAAATAAATAAATAGAAAAGGAAAGCGAAATGAACCACCACTTATTTTAGATGATGGTTTCATGGTGGCTTGGCCTTTATCAACAGGAGAACATTCTGGAAGGAGCGTGGTGCAGGAGACTGACTCACAGAATGACTGTTGGTCAGGAACAGTGTGGGGGTATTTTCAAACAGAGGACAGAGCGAGGGAGACAGTGAATTGGAACTAGTATCCGAGAAATGCAAAATCTTGCAAAAAGAGCAGAATAATACATTAAAATTTTAATATCATAAATCTGAGTAAAAATAAATAAATAAATAAAAGAATCTATGCAGTTAAACATCACCTCTGGTATGTGGTGATTCAATTTAGACAGTGGGGATGGAGACAAGGAGAGGATAGAGGGAAGGAAAAATACTTATTGGGTATCACCTCAAATCGAGACCTGGAGGTTGTGCCTAGTTTGTATTGGTAGGCATGCTCCCACCTTCTCAGTTGAGAGGAGCTGCTGTTGTTTGGTAGGACTCTGATAGCACGGACTGTGAAACAAGAATTGAAATTATTAGTGTCATGGGAGGCGGCATGGATAGCTACTGGATGTTTTGGATTCCGAGTGAAAACTGTCTGACAGTGGCCATTAATTCTAATGGCTAACGGATTGGTAGTTAAACCTATGTAGGAAGCCAGGCAGTGTCTGCAGGTTAGCTGGTATATTACGTGGGAGGTTTCACAGGTATACTGAACCACCACATACCAGAGATAATGTTAAAGTACATAGATTAAACAGTCATTCTGTGAAACGGTCTCCTACACCACCCTCCTCCTTGATTTTCTTCTGTTGATGAAGGGCCAAATTCCTAAATATTCATTTTTTCCCTGTTTTTTGTGTTTATTTATGTGTTCAGCCCATGATACCATCATCTAACGTAAGTGGTGGTTCATTTCGCTATCCCTTTTTTTTATGTAAATCCATTTGCTAATGTTATATATACAAAAAAAGATGTGTGTTTTCATATATTTCACTTTTTTGCCACCACTACCAAGCACAGATCACTGGTCTTTGTGTGTGGAAGTAGCATGAAGTTTCCTGTCGTGCACAACGTTGGCCAAATGTCAATAGCTGTGGGGATGTGGGAGATATGATGATTAAAGTTGGCCAACCTCAGGGCGTTTCATATTTAGCCCAAAAATTTGTGTTTTCTTATACTTCTCTTTCCTGCCACAACTACATAGCATAGACCATTGGTGTTTGTGTGTGGTAGTAGCATCGTGTCTCCTGACGTGCACTATGGTTGTCAGATGTCGGTAGCTATGGGGGTGTGGGAGATATGGGTGTTGAAAGTGGTCGACCTGCGGCAATTTCATATTTCTTCCAAAGACGCATGTGTCATGGTGTATCACTTTTCAACGAAAACTATCTATCGTGGATCACTGGCGTTTGTGTGTGGTAGTAACACAGATTCACCTTTCGATCACAACATCGGCCGAATTTCAGTAACTGTGGTAGTGGCCGATCAAGGATATTTTCGTATTTCGACGAAAGACATGTGTCTCCGCATATGTCACTTTTCTGCCACAACCACATGGCATAGACCATTGGTGTTTGTGTGTGGTAGTAGAATCGTGTCTCCTGTCGTGCACTATGATTGTTAGATGTCGGTATCTGTCAATACAAATTCTGGGTACCAGCTAGTTAGCTTCTATTATTGCCTGGTAACCATATTGCCACTCCGGCATCTTTCTGTGTCATCCCTTTGTTTAACTATTTTTTATGTTCCTTTATCTTTGTTTCTGATCTTTATTTTCATTTGTTTCTCTTTCTGTTTTCATTATTCTCCGCTTTGTGCTATATTATGATATTCCAGTATGTAACCACACTATGTTCGTTAGCCGTTCACGTTAGGAATGTGTTGTCCTATTGTTCTGATACCTACCTTCTGAACTTGTCTCTTAAGTTTTTAACACGTAACTGCTGTTTTTTATAATCTATTATCATATCCAAATTTATTTTTTATTGTCCTGTCCATACCTCATTTATTTTTAGCGTCTCGTGTTCCCCGCGTCAGTGACTTGTTTCCCGTGACTAAAACTCTAATAATTCATATTAATCCGTATTCCTACGCACCTTATCCACTTGTTGTTTATATTATATTATTATATTTTCCTATATGGAAATTAATTTTTTTTTGCATCCTACGCATGGTGGCTACTAACTCGTTTTAACACATATTCCTAGCCTCGTCTGAAGATTTTATCACTGCCCCATCCGTTTACAGCTCTTGCCTCTGTAGGCACGTATTTCATATCACACTATCGGCCAAGCACATTATTTGCAATCATCTAAACATTTCTATTGATTTTGTCGTTCCCTTTTTGCGATAAATTACGGAATTCTAGTACATAACCCCTCTAAGATTGTTTACACATTGTCGCCGTTCATGTATAGAATGTATGATCCTATCGCTGTGATACCTACCTTCTGGACTTTTCTGCCACATTTTTAACACGTAACTGCTGTTTGTTGGTGACGTGAGTCGATGTTTTAACACTTCTCAATTTAATTTTGTTTTCTTTTTTATTTTATACCCTATCAAAATGATTTTACCAACATTCCCTTACAGGGCCTAGTGATAAATACTTGTCCTCCTACAGATACCATGCCTTCCAATTAGCCAAACTACAGTCTCAAATCCTTTTCATAAAATCATGCCCCTTCTTTAACATTCCTCCAAATGGTCCCACCATCTAACTTCCAGTATCTGGGTGTCCTCCACAAATTCTCCCAGCCCTACATGCCTTCCGCTACAAACAGTCTTTGGCCCCCACCAACCTTGTCCTGCAACAGTACACCAACACTCCTGAAACCTCATATCCCTTGACAAAATACTTCTGCTCTCATCCCCGCAAATAATCCCACTTTCAGATTCTACAACAATCAGTGAATTCCAGTAGTAGGGATGCCCAGAACCATCTGCACAAGTTGTCCGCATTACTGAAGTCCTATACTATTTTTTGAGGAATTCTTATCCACCAGTTTGGCTTCTCCTTGTTTTCTGATGTCCTTGACGAATACCAGCAATCTCAGCCCAGCTGAAACTCATGCCAGAAAACAACTTTCTACTAACCAAGATCTTATCATTCTACCCACGGACAAGGGTTTAATCACAGTAGTTATGAATCACAGTGATTATGTGGCTGAAGCCCTTCGCCAGTTATCAGATGCCAACACTTGCTGAAGATATACACCAGATGTCACCAAAAAAATACAGAAATATGTACAGTTCAATGCCCCCCCCCCCCTAGGTCTCTCCCCACAATCAGTCTCTCTCCTTACTCCTCAAAATCCACGCAAGCATACCCTTTACCTTCTTCCCAAAATCCATAAGCCTGGAAATCCGGGATGCCCCACTGTTGCGGCTTATGCATCTCCTACTGAACAAATCTGTGCTTTGGTGGACACACAACACTTTCTTTTCCGTCTTTACACTATACCCACACCACTTCCTTTCAACTCCAGACTGGTAACCATTCATGTCACATCACGGTACACACACATTCCAAATTGCCATTTCCGTAGTGCCATGGTATTTTTTCTGGATAAACACGCTCCCAACAACCGCCCTAGCACATCTTTCCTCACCACCTTGGCTGAACTGATACTGAACAACAATTACTTTTCCTTTGAAGACAATATCTACCAACAAACCCATGGCACTGCCATGGGCATTCGCATGGCCCCCTCTCATGATAATCTCTTAATGGGCCACTTGGAACAGATGTTTTTGGAGAACACCCCCTCAAACCCTTCCTGTGGCTGAGGTTCATAGATGACATTTTTATGATCTGGACCCATGGAGAAAACACCCTTTCTGGATAATCTAAATACCTTTAATAACTCGCTGAATTTCACATGGACCTACTCTCACACCAAGGCCACATTCTTGGATGTGGACCTGTCCCTTTCCAATGGCCACCCCAGCACCTCAGTCCACACCAAACCCACCATCTCACAGTAGTACCTGCATTTTGACAGCTGCCATCCGTTTCATATCAAATGTTCCCTCCCCTACAGTCTTGGCATTCGAGGCAGTCGTATATGATCCAATCAGAAATCCCTTATGGAATATTTAAACAACATCTCACAAGCATTGGTATCCCACAATTATCCCCCAGCTTTGGTTCACAAGCAACTTTCATGAGCCACATTGCAACCTGCTGTACCTATTGACTGCTCCAAACCCCCTGAAACCAACCATAGTCTGTTCCTTGTTACACAATACTTCCCTGGCCTTGAATCCATCAATAAAATCCTTTGGCAGGGTTATGAGAAATGAGATCCATTCTTCCAAAAATCCTCCCTGGCCTTTCCAGAACTTGTTTCAGTAGGCCTCCCAACCTGAGCCAGCTACTAGTCCACAAACACAGTCTTCCTCGTCCCATCAGACAGCCCAAAGGGTCCTTCCCATGCAATAGACCCCGCTGTAAGATGTGTGACATTCACCATGCTTCCACCACTTTCACCAAACCTATCACTGGCGAGAACTTTCCTATCATAGGACAGGCCACCTGTAAAACCTCCCACATACCAGCTAACCTGTGAACACTGCCTGGCTTCCTACATAGGTTTGACTACCAATCCTTTAGCCATTAGAATGAATGGCCACCATCAGACAGTTTTCACTCGGAATCCAAAACATCCAGTAGCTATCCATGCCATCTCCCATGACACTAATAATTTCAATTCTTGTTTCACGGTCCGTGCTATCAGAGTCCTCCCAAACAACAGCAGCTCCTCTAAACTCAGAAGCTAGGAACGTGCTTACCAATACAAACTAGTCACAAGGCAACCTCCTGGTCTCAATTTGAGATCATACCCAGTCAGTACTTTTCTTTTCCTCTATCCTCTACTTGCCTGCATGCCCACTGTCTACAGTTTACTGAACCACCATATACCAGAGATGATGTTAAACTACAAAGATTCGTTTTTTTTTATTATTATTATCATTATATTTTGTTTACTTATTTACTTCTACTTTCTCAAATTTATGTTATGAACATTTTAATGTATGTTTCTGCAGTTTTTGCAACATTTTGCATTGCTTAGGTACTAGCTCCAATTCACTTTCCCCCTTCATGTCCCTGACTAATGGTCATTCTGTGAAATGGTCTCCTACTCCACCTTCCCTCCTTGATTTTCTCATGTTGACGAAGGGCCAAGTCCTGAAATATTAATTGTTTTTCCTGTGTTTTGTGCTTATTTATGTTTCACCCCATGATACCATCATCTATGGTAAGTGGTGGTTAATTTCGCTATCCCTTTATATGTATGTATATATATATGGATATAAACAAAGAAACTACCATTGGGCACTAAAAATAAGATTTGAAAGGGAAGATGACCTGTCACTTACCACAGATGAAGGCAGGAGGGCGAGATGAACACTTAAAAAACAGAAAAACAAACAAATTGCACAATATTTCTGTGAGAATCCATATTCATGTGAGAGGCGAGATATGTGGCGGGGGGGAAAGATGTGATCATAATGCGACCTACCACATGAATCACCTTCTGTGGGACAAGCAAATTCCAATTACAGCCAAATGTAATTGTATATTTCATATTTCTTATTGATTTCTATGTACAGCTTGGAAGTATGTACCACTACCAGCAGAGATAAAAACAGACTCCAGGTGGTTGAGATGAAGTTACCGAGATCAGTGGTACAGAAAACCAGAAGAGACAAGATCAGGAATGAAGTGATCCATAAACAGATCCCTGTCAATGAAGCCCTTCCTGAAAAAATTACCAAAGCAAGATTGTGATGGCTCGGACATGTCGAGCGGATGGACCCAACAATGACAGCGAGGATATAGCTTGCAAAAGAACTGAAGTAGATGGGTTGATCTCTTGAAACTGGACCTAGGAGAATGATGCTTCATGGTCTAGAGTCCAAGAAGATGAAACATACTTGGACAGACAAAGGTGATGAGGACTCTTACAATGCACCCGGGTAACTGGAGTCGGATGATGATGACCCTCCTTTCCCTCAGTTTTCTAACATTAGAAATTTCTAGATCCATTAGTCAGTGTGATCCCCTTGCACTTACAATATTCTTCATAAACCCATTGTTTGCCACCTTCTTTGATATTATTAATTCCTTGTTTAGTTGTTTCAAATATTCCCCACCACCCTGCTGTCTCTTAACTCTGTTATGTTCCTTCCTTACCAACCTCCTTAACATCCTCACCTCCCTATTATAGTATATAGGTTCTCAACTTCTCTTTATTTTCAGTTTTGGAATAAACATTTCTTCACCCTTTCTTATTATCTCCTTGAACTCTTCCCAGACTCTACTGTACTTGTGCCATCCTTCCATTTGCTGAAACTTTCACTGAAATGTCTCTTTTAGTTCAAAATCTGTGCCTTTTTGTAATTGTTCCTATTTCCCCCTTCAATTTTGACTACTGGTTTACTGAATCCTCTGATGTCCCTTAGAACTGTATTCATCATCACTTCATCCCTTAGTTACTTCAGTTACATTACTTACTTAGCAGTGATAGATGTCTCGAACCAATTCTGATGTCATTACAGTCAAAATTTGGCATGGCAGTCGCCTTCTTCACTCAGAACCCTCTATACATCATGGAATATTGGTTGGCATTCTGGCCTAGCCTGCATTTCAACTTAATCCCATCATGGTTACGCACATTACAGACATAGCAGTAATACAGTAGACATATTGAGCCACCACTTACAGCATTGTAGTCGGAATTCAACATGGATGCCACCTTCTTCACTGAAAATACTGTATGCACAATGGAATATTAGTAGTCATTGGGGTCCAGGCTGCATTTCAATCTATTCACAACCTTTGCTAATGCTGCTCCTTGAAGATCAGATAAATGATTTGGTGAGGAGTGAACCTTTGATGTTTCAGTGAACTACAAAGCTTCATAAAAGAAAAGAAAGCACTAACTAAATTAAAAACTACAACTAATTTCTACCTTCAACATTTCAATTTTTGTGTTAGTCATGTTTTTTAGTATTGCAATCTGTCAACAGAAAAGAAAAAGAAAGTTAGCAATGTTGAAGAAACGAAAATATAATCTTTTATTTTTAGTACCACAATCATCAAACGGAATTGTATACCAATGTACAAATTACCAGAAACTAAGTATTAAGAGAGATTTTTCTCACTACAGCGGTTTTACTCCAAAATTAAAATAAAAACTCTGAACACAGAACTTGACTTCGTCTTCTCAAAATATTTCTCCTGATGTTTCGATCTTGTTTATCTTTCTCTTCTGCACCAAATCTTCTCGTTGCCGTTTGTACACTTAGAAGCCAGGTAAACATGGCTGTCCTCTTTTCCTGTTTCCCTTAACTTTCAAAATGATACCCACTATGGAATTTAAATTTGATCAGACAACACCAGGTATTTAGAATTCTGAAATCCATTTTCTAGTGATTTCATACTAACATTTAGTCGATTTGGAATTAGGTCTCAATTTGACCTATTTAGTTAAAATCATATCGCAACACTTTCAACAAAATCACCTGACAAGTTACATGTCACCGCACACATAATAACTCTAGCTGAGTCATCGTTAATTCACCAACCCACAAGCTATTCAAGAGGTCAATGAACTCAATATCATAGCGTTGTTGCATGTTTATTGCTAAACTAACTTAGTCTACTATTTTAGGGTGGCTGGATCCGCCCAAAGGAGGCATACAAAGCCATTGTATTAGAGGTAGGGTGGCCAGTTGCTTTCCTCTTGGACCATGGAATGACCTAGCGTAGCTCATATGACAAACACAACTCTTAAATATTATTGCCGCCAGTGGGATTTGAATCCGGGTCTGGAGCCAGATTTTTTTGAATGCAAGCACTTCAACCACGGAGTTACTGGAAACTTTGCAAAATGAGAACCACTGTCCTTTGTTCAAAATACAAAACAAGTTATAATACCACTAATAATATAATAATAAAATATTTTTTTCAAAAAAATAATAACTGCCTTAAAATAGGTTTATACCTTGCTTATAAGAAAATAAATCTAAATGTACAATATTTTATGTCACTATTATTACCATTTTTACATTAATCAGTTACTTTTGGAGTCAATGCCAGCCAAAGCAAGAGAAACAAAAAATTAAAACAATAAGGAATGACAGTAATACATAAAAAAAATCATGTTACTACTCACCTAGGATTAATACCTAAAACATGTTTTAACAAAACTGAAACGTACAGATGCTACACCTATAGTATGCTAACTTTAAAGTGTTTTCCCCCATGATACAGCCTACCAACTGATAATGTAACGCAAGAGATATGCCTCAACCACCAGTGATGCCAAACCACAAACTAAAGTACTATCTAATTTGTTCCCTGCAAAAACAATATCTGCCTTACTATATGCTGTAAAACATTGAGAATTTTCGTTTGTGCACCTTGTGTCACCTCAAACAGCAAATAATCTGCAGTAATTCATTCCTCACGATATGACAACTGGCACTGACTCCAAAAGTGCTAAATGTAAAAAATTCAATAATATTAATGTAAAATCTTGTCCATTTAGATTTATTTTCTTCTAAGTGGTATAATGTTTTTATCTTTGTTGTCCGAGTAGAACCACATCATTTTATCGAAACCTAACATTTCAGCCATCAGTCTTTGGCTTTCTTTCCCTGAAGAAAGCCAAAGAATGATGGCTTAAACCAGGTATGGGCAACCTTTGCTTAGCTGATGGCATAATTTCGGGACTTAATCAGGTCGCGGGCCACAGGTAAGAGATAAGTAGGTAGTCGTGAATAAAAAGGCGATAAAAATTCACACATTTTTTAAAATTTATTAGAATTACAATAGCATAATCAAATGTACAAAAAGCAAATTAACAAAAACAGATAGAAAAATCAAATGAAAATTACTGAGAGAATTGAGTTTAAAGCTTGAAATTTCTGAATTTCTCGCGGGCCGGATTGAAGCTGGTGGAGGGCCAGATCCAGCCCGGGGGCCGGGGGTTGGCCATATATAGCTTAAACGCTAGGTTTTGGCAAAAATTGATGCCGTTGCACTTGGTCAACCAAGATTACTTTCACAACGGCCGCTGAAGTCTGCACATCCAAGGTATAAAGTTATTTTAAATTTTTTAGTGTGTTTTTTAAAGCATTTTTTATTTTTTGAAACAATTATTTTTTCAATGTCCTGAAAGGCCATCACTAGATCCTTTCCATACTCATAGTGGTGCTCTTGTAATTGTCTTACTGCAATTATGAAGTCAGTGGTTGACCTTCCAAATATAAAGGAACAAGCCTCATGTCTCTACACGCATAAAATTTAAAACTGAAATATTGTAAAATGTGTTTGTCTTTTTGTGTTCATTGCTGACCTTCTTCTTTTATTTCTTGTAAGTGAATAGTCTATTTTCATTATATCTAATTATTTTTGAAAATTTTAATTTAAAATATGTATATCATTTTTGTGTGTGTTTTAACATGATATATTCTCAAGTTGTATTCCATAATTTGAATTTTGCCCATCAGTGTTTCCTGCCGTCAGAGTTGTGCTATCAGTGGGTAGTGTCTCCCATTAAATTATAGTGTTAAAAAGGGATTTAACCATGAAAATTTCTTTGTGTTTCATGTTCAGGTTTTTTCTGTTTTCATGTCATCTTGCCACAACCTATGGTAAATGATGGTTCTCCTCTCTTCCCTAGTACATCTAAGCACAAACAACTCAGAATAATAAAAGATTGAAGCCATCAATAATCAGAAAAACACAAAACAAAACTCTGAATTCTTATACTAATGATTGGTGTAAAACTGAAATTTCTATCATTGCTCAATGTCAATCTATGTCCCATTACTCTGTTGTCATCTGTTGCTTTCCTAAAATATTTTCTAATTGGTGTTCTTTTGTTGTAGGCACACTGTTTCTGTCATTTAATTGATCTCATTATTAGCTTCAGACATCATTTTGAGGGCAGTGTGTGATTTGATGAGTAATTCATTAGAAGGGTCCTTGGCTTCTTTGGGAGGCTGCTGTTTTACATTTGTGTTTTAAAATAGTTTCCTGTAAAAGAATGTAGCACTATATTGAATAAAATGTTTTTAAAAGTTGCATCATTGGAAAGGGGTTCCTGATTATTTGATCTTTTGTGCACAGAGTGATTAATTAGTGAAATCTGTTAATGTAATAAGATCCATTGGACCATTTCACCACCAGGCTTTAATGTGATAGCCAGGAAGTCTATTTTTATATCATAAAGACACCATGAGATATCCTGTTAATATTAGAAAAATATCCAATTGATTCTCTTCTGTAATTATATTTCCTGATTATACATTTATGAGCTTAATTTATCTTATAAACAATTTTAAATGTTTTTCCCATTTTTTCTATATCTTACCACATAATTCATAATTTTAAAAATGAATTTGTTACTTTAATTACAGGATGTGTCACTACAGGCATGATGGATTTCAAAAGTACTAGAGATTTTGTAAATAAAATAAATTTGTACTCTATACATGAGTACTATCAAGCTATGCTACATGTAGAAGAAGAGTGTCAAAAAGCTGCCAGTATGAATCTTTTCACCACAGCTTATGGCAAATTTGTTACTCTGGCGGAGTTTGAGTCAGCTCAGAACCAAGCAACAAAAAAATGTGTGTCTTTCTTTAACCTACCACCAATTGTTCTTTAGGAAAGCTATGCTGTGTTTTCTTGGTCTTAAATGAAGTACCCTATTTTTAATTTTTTATTTTTTATTTATTTGTTGGCATAATTGTACATAACACAGAAAGAAACCACCATTATCCAAAATTTCTCAGCAGGTGTGAGGAAAGCAATTAAGATATTTTTTATCTTGGGTTTTGTAAATAAAAATCCGTCTATAAACAACTGTTTTGGTGAATGTTGTTTATTATTTCGTTCTTGTGGTTTGGGGCTTCATCAGTGGCTGCAGATGTATGTTTTACATGAGTCTTATTGCAATTGCTGTATACAAATCTTTATACATCCATGTACATATACACATGCTGTACTCACAGATATGGTGGTAATTCACAAATGCACTTTATATAGTTTTGCAGAACTGTTTATTAAAGTTCCAGTTGAAGTTATTTTGAAAGCCTTGCTTGCTAGTATAGTAAACGTTTTTCTGCAAATTTGCACATGTGTAGTACACAGCTTGCTTTGTTTACCTTTTCTGTGTTTTATATTCTATTAAATTATTGCCTTACTTTCTGTGATTGACTTATTGTTTGTGATTATTATGTTAGTGCCTCTGTTAATTTTGTCTGTTTTGTGGTTGTTTTTGTTTTTTTAGTGTGTTGAACAGTGTTTTATTTGTTATATTGCCAAATTTGTTTAGTATTTCTTTTCCCATTCATATGGATATGTGTATATGATAGGTTTCTTGAACTGTGAGCAGAAGATTTTTGTGGTTGTTAATTTGTAATATTTTCATATCTTCTGTCTTAATAGTGGTAGGGGGATGGTAGGGGGGGGGGGGGTATTAGCAAGTGCGTAATGATTTATGCATGTTATTATTCTAATGTGTTCCTTATATTTTATTTTGGATTTCGTGGATGTGTGCCCAATGGATATAGCTTCGCACTGTTGGCATTTTAGTGTTCCTGCTTTCTGGTAGAGGTTACTTTGGGTATTGGAGTTCAGATATTTGTGTAGTATGTTATTTTTCTGAATGTAATTTGTATCCATTGTTTGATTCTGTGTGTGTATTTATTATAGTAGGTTATGGTATACCATTGTTTTTTATTTTGGTTGAGGGTGGTTAGTGTGTTGTACCCTTGATGGTATCTGTTTCTTTGTTTTGGTTTTGATTTTGTTGTTGACTTTACAATCAATTTGTCATGTATCCATCATTGTTTTTGCTTTTTTTAAATTGTGTTGTATCCTATGGTACATTTTTCTCAGGTATAGGAAGTGGGTTTACTTGTTTAGCAAGTGCTTGTTTGTGATTGTTGGGAGGATTAGATGTGTTATGTATTCTAGTGCAGTGTGGGTTTTCTGTATATGCTGAAGGAGTGTAAAGGACCTTTTTTGGTTATTGTTATGTCAAGGAAATTGAGTGTATTATTTGAATCTTTCTGTGTGGTAAATTTTATGTTACTGTGGATATTATTAATTTCTTTGTGGAATATGGAGATAATATGTTGTGGTTCATCTATGAGGCAGATGATGTAGTCCATATATCTGTGTCAGTAAATTAAGTTGTATTTTTTGTTTGTGGAATGTGGTGTTCTGTATGACCCATAAAATTATTTGCCATGATGCCTGAAACTGGAAACCTTTATTTTGTATACAGCACTTGTTAATGTTTGGAAGTAGTTTTGTGATACTATAAGTCTCTTTTCTTTGATGTGTGTATTTGGGACTGTGTTAGATATGGAAAGGTTGTTTTGTATAATATTAATCATTTTATTGACTGGGTTGGCAGAGAATATATGTACTACATCAAATGATAAGTGTATGGCTGTGTGAGGTTTAGGTATCATTTTTATGTTTTGTATTAACTGTGTTGTATTTTTAATGGTTCTGTCATTGTAATATCTGCAATTTTCACTGAGGAATTAATGTATGAATATGCTTAGTTCCTGAAGTTTATTATTGGTATATTGAGTAGGTTATTTTTTTGATTGGTCTCTGTGTTTTGGACACTTAGGATTTTTTGCCAATCTGTTAGAATGCAAGTAATGTTTTTGAGACACTATTACAGGTTATTGTAGAATCTGTTAACTGGTCCAGTTTTTTATTCTTTTTTTTTTTTAAATGATATTCTGTCCTTTGCATCAGTACTACTGTGTTGTCATTGACTGCCTTAGTAACTATTACATCGTTTTTCTTCAATTTGGTTTTTAGTGTTTACTAGCTCATGCCCAGGACTACGTTTGTATACGTAAAGGACTTTGTTTAATAGCTAACAGCATGCAACCACCATATTGAACTATGGGAGACTTGAGGCTAATATCAGCAACAACAACAGTGATCTGCACAGGGTATTTATGGCTGAATATAAGGACACACATGGCTCTGATAGAAATAGGAAAATGTCCTAGATCGACCACTTTAAACCACCATATATCCCACACCCTCACGACTACCAACATCTAACCACCATAGTGCACGGCGGGAGACTCAGAGCCACTACCACACATAAACACCAGTGATCTGTGCTATGCAGTTGTGTTTACAAAGTGAAATATAAGGCTACAAAATCTGTGGTTGAAATAACGAAATACCCTGGGTCGACCATTTTCAGCCACTAATGACCCACATCCTCACAACTTCTGACATGCAACTACCATAGTGCATGATGGGAGACTTGAGGCTACTGCCACACACAGATGCAAGTGGTCTATGCTAGGTAGTTGTGACTGGAAAGTAAAATATAGGGACACACATATCTTTAATTGAAATATGAAAATACCCTTCGTCGACCAATTTCAACCACTATATCTCCCATACCCCTACAGCTACCAACATTCAACCACCAAAGTGCATGACGAGAGACTTGAAGCTATTATTACACACAAAGACCAGGTACTTTTGACTGCAGAGTGAAATAGGGGAACACACATGTCTTTGGTCGGAATATGAAAACGCCCTCCGTCGACCAATTTCAACCACCATGTCTCCAATAACCCCATAGCTACTGGCATCTAACCATCATGGTGTATGTGGGGAGACTCAAAGCTACTACCAAACATAATCATCAGTGGACTGCACTCAGTGGTTTTGGCTGCAGAGTGAAATATTTGTACACACTTGTCTATTTTTACATCATGTCAACTACTTTCAACCACCATATTTACCACACCCCAATAGCTACCGTCATAATAGTTCACGATGGAAGACTTCAGGTTATTACCAAACACAAATATCAGTGGTCTGCACTTGATAGTTTTTGCTGCAAGGTGAAATATAGGGACACACATGTTTATGATAGAAATAGGAAAATGCCCAAGGTTGACTACTTTCAACCACCATTGCTCCAACACCACCATAGTGACCGACATATAACCACCATAGTGCATGATGGGAGACTCGAGGCCACTACCACATACAAACACCAGTGTTCTGTGATATGTAGTCGTGGCAACAAAGTGATATATACACACACATGTGTTTGTTCGAAATATGAAAGAGCCCAGGTAGAGCACTTTCAACTGCCATATCTCCTACTCACCAACAGCCACTGACATGCTACCATCAAGATGCACAATTGGACACTCGATGCAACTAGCACACACAAACACCAGTGGTCTGCGCTACATAGTTATGGCAGCAAAGAGAAATATAGGGACACATAAGTTTTTGGTCAAAATATGAAAATGTCCCAGATTGACCACTATCAGTTAGATTATCTCCCACGCCCCCACAGCTACCGAAATTTGACCAGGATTGTGCATGATGGGAAACTCCATGCTACTACTACACACAAACATCAGTGGTCTGTTCTTGGTGGCTGCAAGGTGAAATATAGGGCACACATGTTTAGTTATATACATATATTATCTCATGTTAGGCCTGTGTTTAGTGATGTGTTCTCTGATTTACTTCCTGTGCAATTATATATTCAGAATGTTATGTTTTAACCCTTTACGTAGTAACTGTGTTTCTGGTTCATTTAATTGCATGTTAGTCAAGTTCATGAGTTTAGGGTTAAAATTGTGATTGGATGTAAGTTTTTTATTTAACATTTCTATAGGCTGTTTTCTTTAATTATTTTTCAATATATTGATTTTATTACTGTGCATTAATTTTATTGTGTTTACAAATGTAGCTGTATGGTTTTCAATTATTTCTACAATATGTCTCCGTATTCCTGAGTTGTTTAATTGTTTGACAAGGCTTAGTTGTGTAGAGTGCTTTGTTTTGATGTTTTTTTTTTTTTTTGCTATAAAGTTTTCTTATTAAACCCACTGATTTTCTGCAATTGCATTGCTTGCTGTGCAGGATTACCACTATATCTGTGGGTACAGTGTATATATATGTATGTAGAAATATAAAGATTTGCACCATACATAGTTAATGGGATAAGACACATGTAAAACATACATTTATAGCCACTTATGATGCATCTTGGGAATAACATTCTTTACAACAGTTGTTTGTAGATAGAGTTCTGCTTAAAAAATTGATTGTTCAACAACTGCGGAAAACTGATTTATAACCAAATTAATATTTTAATTTGAGATTCTTCTAATAGTAGCAAGTTCAGTTTAAATTAGAGAACTGTTTGAAAACAAGACAGGAAGTGATAAAATATAAAATCTGAAATATACAATTGATAATTTCAAAAAGAGATGGGAAATTAAGGTTTTAAGAGACTAAAAGGAAAGCCACGGAAGAGGAAGAAGGGGAGAAAGGAAAAGTTTGCTGTGAGAATCAGAAGGTTTTGATATGGTTGACTGGGTTAAATGATGTTTGGTTCCATGTTGGATTATTACACTTTATCATATTAGATGGAATTATTATTTTACTATACTATAAGTGGTTGTTTTGACAGATCTAAAAAAAACTTGGATAGTTTGAAATGATCACTGTGATTTAATGAGCTTTAAACACAAGTAAATAACAAATTTCATTTGCATAGTTAAAGTTATAATAGGAATGATTATTTTTCAGTAATACCAGCAAAACTTGGGTGAATCAAAGAAATTAAATATGAACAGAGCACGAGATCACTGACGCCTTTACTGGTGAATGATTCTTTGTTGTGGACATTTGATTTTATGTTGATACTATCATGGGTGAATTTTGTGGAAAGTGGTGTCTTTGGCTGCACTCAGAAAGTAATGTAACCTGGCACTCCTGATGTCTTAACGTCAGCATTTTTCACTGCTGACCATGGTTGGGGGCTACCATTTAACCCCTGACAGAGGGTTGAAGTGATTGGTGGAGAGGATCATTACTAAGGATTGCAATCCCGCAGTGTTTTCAATCCTGTGGGATTGACGCAAATCCCACAAAAATCCGTGCGGGATTGGCGAAAACAGTTTTTTAATGCATATATTTAAAACATAGTTACTTAAAATGTTAATAAATTAAATAATAATTAAATTCATAAATAAATTTTAATGTTAAATGATAAAAATTACAGTTAAAAATATTTTAATTGGCAAAATGACATTAAAACTTTTTAGCATGTCGTAAGTACATCTCAAGATTTTACTTTTTTTTGTAATCTAAACCAATTTTTAAATAAATAATAAAAAATTAGAAAATATTCAGTGTTAGGTCATATTATGTGCCTTACAATACATCACATAAGTTTAAAAACTTGGTTTGTTTAATGGTCAAGTTACCAGAGTTTTTTTTTTCTTAAATTCTAAATAAACGTTCCATAACACCGAGGAAAGCATTCCATTTCACAAAGTGAAGTGAATGTACTCTGTAAAGTGTAGACTTGGCTCGGAGCAAGATCTCATAACTTTTTGCCACTGCACAATCACGAGACTTGGCCCGTTTTTTTTTTTTTTTTTACAAAAATTGTATTTGTGGGATTCATTATTATATCTCCTGATTCCTTGATTGATCTTACAGTTGATTCAATGTTATTAAAGAAACTACTCACCAACATGTAAACTGTCAAGAATTTCAGTTTTACTTATGTGGCATAATGACATTTTTAAAGTGGAAATTATTACTTTTTAGTAAGAAAGGAGACTTTATCGCCGAATGATTTCAGTGAAGTCCTCATATGTTGTATCTCCAGATTTGATTGTAAAAACATGAAATTTCACACGTGAGGAAGACGGTGGAGGCAGCCGTAGAAGTATGGTGTTTCTACAACACAATTCGTCGATACACCGATGAAAACTTCATTATAACGTTTTTGCCTTCAGTCGAACTAATAACAAGGAGAAGAGGGATTAATCGAAAACCTGAACAGCACATGTAAGCAGGCGGCTTTCGTCAAAGACACACATTGAGACAGCGGCCAAAACAACAATAAGTCAAAGGATATACAATTGCCTTTTGATAGCTGCTAAATAAATAGGTATACGATCGTTAAAATTTCAATAACAATAGTTTCATATCAATAATCAAATTTTCAGCTGAATAAGGAAGTTGTAACAATTACTTAATCTGCAAATATAGAAAATGGTAATAATGAAACCGTGAATAAAAAGCTGTAACTGTGTAGTTCAGATAGCGTGTGCGACACACAAAAAATAATTATATAGTTAGAAAATCGTACTAAATACGGAACATAACTCAAATAACAGAAATGTGAACTCAAAACAAATGTAAGTTTTGATGAATATGTAGAAGTGTATATGTTTACTTACGAATGAGGAAGGTTGACAAAAACAAACTTTTGTCCACATGAGTCAAATGCCAACTGCGAGGGTATAGGCATACATCAGATAGAGATAGAGTGGGGTAGTGAGTCACGCAGACTGACACAAATTTTTGCTCGATCTTGCGGATTGCGGATCCGCCTAATTTTGTGCGGGTTCCGCCAGACTGTCTAATGATACGAGATCCCGCTTTGCTGGATTGCAATCCCTAACCTTTAGAAATCAAATTAACACAATTTTAAAACAGAATTTATCTCACCATCATAGATTTTTTTGGAATTTGGACATAGAAAAATACTGAGTTTGATTTATATGTATATATATATATATATATAATAACAATGAAAAAAAGACGCTAAGTAGCGGAAAGGAATCAAATTAGGATAGGGAAATGAGCCACCACATACCTTTAGATGATGGATGTGGGGCGCGAACACACATAAAAGACAAACACAAACAATAAAGAAATTTTCGGGAAAAAAACCCTTCGTCAACGAGAGAACATTATGAGAGGTGGGTGCAGCCGGAGATTGCCTCACAGAAAGACCGCCGGTTGAGAAAATGGTGGGGGTAAATTCAAACATCGGAAAAGTAGAGGGGCAGTGAAAAAGAGCTAATATCCGATCAAAAATAAATATCCAAACTAATTTCTGGTTGGTGGGAAGATCAAAATATAATTAGAACTAAATATATATTGAAAAAAAAAATATAAAAAAATATATATTTATGTTATTATTATTTTTTTAATTTAAAAAAGGGAGTGGTAAGCTGTAAAGGTTTTGAACATATGCTTTAAACTCATTACTGTACTGTTTCTTCATGGTAGTGCTCCGCATCTTTGGAATTTTTATGCGCATGCTTTTATGCATGTCATTTGTGTTTTTGTAGTTAAAAGTTAAATTTTATCTCGTAGGTTAGTAAAAATGTTGAAGAATATCATATTCTAGTAGTGTGAGTGTTAGTGATCCGTTTTATTTATTATAAATCCGTAAATTGTAGATTCAGTGTTTCGTGGCTTTTGTTTACATCAGTGATTAAGGTCTAGTATCAATATTCTTGTTATAGCATAGCAGAATTTCATTGTAAGTTTATTTTGACTGCATTAGTTATGTTGTGAAGTTATGTTGTGAAGTTATTAAGTGATAGTGTTTTAAAAAAGTTCTTTTGATATCGTTTGTTTGTTTTGTTGTAAGTCTTGTAGTTTATAAGTGTTTTAATTCACATTTTGGAAAAGTTTCGAGTGATTTACATAGTATTTTTTAGCGTTTTTCTTAGAGTTCTACTTTTACTTTTCTTTGGCAACTGAAACACAAGTAGTTAGTTAAAAGTAAGCTTTTTAAAGTTTCTTCTCCTAAGCTCTTAAGTTTTTTAAGTAGTTTAAAAAGTAAACGTTTTAAAGTTTATATTTTTCTAAGTTCTTAAATTTTTCTGAAAGTATCATAATGTATAATAAGTGTGAAAATTGCTGAATACTGGTAAGAGAAGGAGTGATGTGCCAGGACTATGGGCGCTGGTTTCACTGGAGGTTCAGCGATGTTGCTAACAGTGACTCTTGTGTCAGTATTGCCTGGAACTGTCACTCCTGCAGAATGAATGATCAGTAGCAGCAGATTCTGAAGCTCCAGTCAGATCTGGCATCTGCAGAGAGGGATTTAAAGGCCCTGAAGGCAGAAAACTCTTAGGCTTAAGCAGAACAGTGAGTCGAGAGTAGTCAGCTCAGGCAGGAGAGGTAGGAGACACTGTCTGTCTAATGGTTTCCAGCTGGAGACATAGAATGTCTTTTGGCCATTGGAGGATCTAGATGGTGACTTTGAGCACTGTCAGGTTAGACTAAACGATATGGGATCTTGTAAAGTAAAAGGGAGAACTTTTCAGGGGCTATCTAAATGTAGGAAGGTACTGTTACTTGGAATCAGTCAGATGTTTCAGTCTGACTTGGGGCCAGATTATGAAGTCTGTAGTATTTTCAAACCAAATGCAGATCTTGGAATTGGGTACTTGACTAATTTTGGGAAAGTAGTCAGTATTGTAGCTGAGTGTGTACTATAACCCAAAAAAATGTTATTTCTAGACAAAACAAACAGGAAAATGCAAAATAGTGCATTTTTATGCGTTGATTTGAATATCGGCGCCAAAACGCCCACAGCTGTCATGGCGTGTGTTGTGACGTCACAGTTCAGCTCATGCCGGTGTGAACATATGGGTGGTGTGCTTATTTTGTTCTACAGTTTACAAGTGGTGTGTAGTGTCTCAGTGTGTAAATACAACATCTAAGATACCAAGCAAATTGTTTTTTTAATTCCCCACATGGAAAATATGTTGAAAAAGTGGCTAAAGCTTGCACAACGCGACTTAGCGTATTTGCCTACAAAGTCTTCAATATATTTTTTTGAAGTCTACATTCACGTACGTTTTGACTTAATATTTTATTATGTTTAATAAGCCATGTACTTCAATGTTTTGTTAAGTTAAAAACTTAAAATTTTATTGATAAATAAATTAGACCTTCAGACGTTAAAACACTGTTCATTGTAAATGCATGGAAATTTTTTAATAGTACAGTTTTCAAACGTTATGTAAATGAAGTACCATATCATTTGATGTTGAATTCTTCTGTAACTACATGAAACAAACCGAAAGTATAGAATATTTTTTGTTGTCGATATTTCGCTTCTCGAAATATCGAATTTCAAAAATCAGTTATAGGTAGGGCCTATAGTTCGTTGTCCTGTGATGACGTTTTTCTTCTGGTCCAGGCTGTATTTCAACCTAATTACAACCGCTAGGGAAATAATAAAACACCTATTGTGCATGTCCAGTGGGTACTTCCTTGTGGCTTCGGCAATTTTTTTTCTTGTCCAGGTTGCATTTAACCTACCTTAATTTGGAGATACGGTATCTCGTAAAATAAAGAAGATGTCAAACAAATTCTTTACTTTCGATTTGTCTCTTTAATTTGCAGAAGAATCCATCATCGAATTTGGCTTTGCAGAAATTTTCTTCTGGTCACGCCGCATTTCGACCTAACCATCTCACTTTTGAGACAGTATATCTCGAGAACTAAAAATTTATTGCTTACTTCTGATTTGTCTCGTCGAGTTACGTAAGAATCTATCACTAAATTGCGGTGCTACGGTTATCGTTAAATACTGAAAAATATTTCGACCTGAATGGGACGATAGTTTGCGACTTTCTTAGAAAATATGATCAAAATAAATTTCTAGCTATAGGAAAACTTGTGTAACCTCTAATACAGAATGAAAAAGCTTGATATTCACAACATTACTGCTGGAGAAATAGCGTTGAATGAATGTAAACAGACTTTCAACTTCAACTAACCCAGTGCAAAAAAATCTCGTTGAAGAAATAATTCAAGGATTTTTTAAATAGTAATTACATTAACAAGTAACAACTGCACATGCTCCTGTGAAGAAACAGTCATATTAAACTCGTTTTAAAACATATTACAAAGAAATTTTCAAAATTAACAAAAATGTATACCCACTGATTAAAATCACAAATTACAGATTTGTATTAAGTAAAAGGCTCCGCTAACACACAGGCTTCCAAAACACCTTATATCCTAATGTTTTATCGCAATATGGTATTATGTATAACGTAACAGATATACTTACTTGGACGTTTTGACATTAGCGAATTCTGCTGAGCAAAAATCGCTGTTTGATGCAAAAAACATTCCCAGCATCATCAATTCTATGCAAATTACATAAAACCAACTTCCATTTTGAGTATAAGTTGAACAATTGTTTTACAACGAGCACAAAACCTTAAAAATCTTAAATAAGTGATGTAAAGATCGTCAACAAACATAAGCAGAAGGCAGCTAAATAGCGCGAGCTGAACACTGACGTCATGCGCTCTGATTAATGTTTCGTATCACGTGACTAACAGCTGTCTTTTTGCAATTTAATTTGATTAAAAATAGTATGTTTTTAACTTCTATCCAACAAATGAAGTTGATTTTCAGTATCCTTACAACTTACTCTATCAGTGTAAATTAAGGTTTCATACTTAGTGTCAAGTACCCCATTGTTGTAGCAAATGTGGAAGACTTATGGAAAGATTTCTCAATGGAGGATTGTATTGTAATTGTGGGGGGACCAGGAAATAGTCTTGATAAGGACCTCAACTATTCAATTGAGGAAGATATTGCTCACATTTCCAGGAACACACGTCAGACAAACATGGGATTTGTGGGTTTGCTTGAGCGTTATGTGGCATAACATTAGACATACAAATGCATCGTTGAAAAGGGTTCTCTGGCAGCCAGAAAATTCACACATTGGTTTGATAGATGTGGCCTGCATTGGTAGGTACAGTTATACTCGCCATGGACTCAATCTGAATTTCAGAGGTAAAAGGAAGCTTTCGCTTCCCATTGCTAAGGGGATGCCAGGAGAGTGAAAGAGGTATTCCTATTATAAGTGGCGTTATGTTGTGGCCTTTTTAGGGTAAATAAAATAATTTTATTAAGATGCCTAAAAGAAATTAATGTCTCTCCTGATCAAAACTTATAGAAACTCCAACTGACATACCACTACTAATAAAGTAAACAATTTAAATTCATTGAATCAAAATGTTCAGACCACTATTCTCAATCAAAATATAAGGGGATGTTTAGTAAAACTGATGACATTACCTTATGCCTAGAAGAGATTCAGAAATTTCAATGTAGATGTTTTGTGCATATCTGAACATCATTTGTCTCACACAGGAATATCTCAGCTGTCCATCCCAAATTATAAACTAAGTTCTCATTTCTGTAGATGTAAAATGGAGCAAGAGGTAGTTGCCATTTTTGTTAGAAATAATATTCAATGCAACAGTGTAGGTAGAAGTAAGTATTATATCGAATGGTGTGTTTCTAAACTAGAATATGGTAAAGAAGAGCTTATAGTAATAGCAATTTACAGGGTCCCCTCAGGAAATTTTAGACTGTTATTATATCAGTTAGAGTCTTTGCTACAATGTTTCACAAGTAACAAACGAATGTGGAGATTTTAATGTTGAATTTCTCAATCACAGCAATGAGAGGCTAGATATGGAAGCCTTGATGTTGTCTTTTAACTTAACAGCACTTGTAAATTTCCCTACTAGAATATAAAATAATAGCATGACTGCAATTGATAATTTTTATATAGATATTTCTCAGTACAGTAATTACAACATACTTCCAGTAATAAATGGTATTTCAGATCATGACGCCCAGCTGTTATGTATCAAGTTCAGAAACACTATTAAACAGATAAAGAAAATATTAATGAAAACATTTGATAAATTCCTTAAATAATGAACACTGGTAAGAAGTGTACACTGCACAGGGTATTAATGCAAAATTTGATTCCTTCCTTAATATATTTCTAACACATTTCGAAGGAAGTTTCAAAAGAAGAAAAGTTGTCAACATGCCAAACAGTGAATTGGGTAAGGGATGGATATCAAAGGGTATTATAGTATCTAGTAAAACAAAAGGGACCTTTACTTGAAAGTAAGAGAATCAGATAATTATACACTGAAAGCTCGTTATAAACTTTATTCTAAAATATTAAGAAATGTAATAAGAAAGGCCAAGAACAGGTATGTATCAGTGAAAATAGAGAATTCAGGCAATAAGATAAAAACTATATGGAATATAATAAAAACTGAAACAGGAAAATCTATAAATCACTCTAAAGATATAAAAATAGAACAAGATGGATCTGTTCAAAGTGAAGTAGGGGAAGTTTGTGAAATATTTGACAAATATTTTACTTCAGTTGCAGAGAAATTAGGCGTAGAAAAGCAATCCCCACACAGTGCCCTAAGACTTTTGCTTTCCCAAATAGATTTGTGGAGATGCAATTGCCACCAGTAACAGTCTCAGAAATAAATAAACTCATGAAACAATTAAAACCTAAAAATTCTTCCAACAATGACAATATATCAAGTAAACTACTGAAAAGATGTTCAGATTCAATCAATCATGTTCTTGCCCACATATACAATGAATCGTTAATGTAAGGTGTGTTTCCAAACAGACTAAAATATGCAGTTCTAAAACCGTTGTTTAAAAAAGGAGAAGCAACATGTGTAGATAACTATCGTCCCATTTCATTTCTTTCAGGATTCTCAAAGATTTTCGAAAAACTTATGTATTGTAGAGTAATAAAACATGTTACACAAAATAATCCTATGTATATAAAAATCTCGTGTCACGATGTTTGTCCAGGATGAACTCTGAAACTACTTAACTGATTTTGTTGAAATTTGGCTTAATGTGTGTAATTTGGTCCAACTTAAAATATAGGATAGTTTTTATCTTGATTATTGACCTCAATATTTATTATTGCAAATTAAACTTTTGCCATAGGATAGTGGTTTGTAAATTCCATAAGATGGTGGTGTGTCAATTTACCATCACAGTTTGGGTACCATCCAGTAGATGGTATTGTGCTTTGATTTATTTATGCTACAGTTTATTCCAAGCCATCATAAGTTTCTAACAGATGGCGGTGTGTTAATTTATCGAAACATCCTGTAGCTGGCATTGTGTTTCGATTTATTTATTCTACAGTCTGTTCCACACCATATGTGTGTTTCTTGAATTTTAATTGTGCTGCGTATTGTGTTATAATTATACTATATTGCTGTGCATCGTTTGTGTGTTATTATACGTAATGACAAAGTAATTACACACATGAATATTACATTGAAGAAAATGTAACGATAAATTCAAAAACGTGTAAGTATGTCTTGCTTGCTTCTCATCTTTCTTCTTTTTGTTATAGCCAGATCTCCAGTACTCCTTCATTATTGCAGTGTGTTTTCTCTTTCTCTCCTCTCTAAATTGGAATCCTGCCATATTCTAAATCTGCTTTCAAAAACTTTTCTTTCCATACTGTTCACTGATATTATTTCGTACAGCAACGCGTGACTGGGAGAGTGCGTTCCTGGATATATCAAATAATAACTTAGATCATAATTGGCTCAGTAATTGTGCTATTTTGGCATAAAAAAATGTTGACATCGACGAAATTAACTGTTGATAGGTGATCTGATGTCTTTTAAATCAATAGACACTGTTGTAGATGAAAATGAAGTCATTAATTTTCCAACTGAGTTTTTAAATTCTTTTAATATACCAGGAATGCCACCACACAATCTTTGGTTAAAGATTGGTTCACCGATTTTTCTTCTTTGTAATTTGAATCCGCCTAGATCATGCAACGGTACACGTTTGATCATCAAAAGGATCACTGGAAATGTTCTTGAAGGAACTATTTTAACTGGAAAGTTTAAAGGAGAAATTGTCCAGTTGCCAAGTATTCCAATGATGCCATCAGAATCTCCAATACCATCCTATTTGTTTGGCTTTCGCTATGACCATAAATAAGTCTCAAGGTCAAACAATGTCTGTTTGCGGATTGGACTTGGAAAATACGTGTTTCCGTCAAGGGCAGCTATGCTTGCTCATGTGTCGGAAAACCATCAAATCTATTTGTATTAACAAAAGACAGGCTAACAAATCTTTATGTTCGTTTGTCCTTAATTTCAACCTTCCAAAACTCTTCACCAATTACTTTTGAATTTTCCAATCGACTAAAACGTTTTTGTCTTTATTAATGAATATTAATTTCACTACATTAGGAAGTTTAGAATAACATTGATCCAACATAGGTACTATAACTACTGAGTCACACCAACACGTGACCGGGTCAGCTAGTATCCTCACTAAATCACAATTTGGGTTCCAAAAAGGTTCATTTATAGAAATGCCTATATATTTATTTTTAAATAACACATTTGAGGAACTGAATAATAAAATGACCCTGTAGGAATATTTTCTGATCTTGCAAAAGCATTTGACTTATGTTGAATTACATTTGAAGAAAATGGAATAATATGGTATTTATGGAACAGCAGGTAAATGGTTTAAATCATGCATGGAAAGTCGAATGCAAAAATTTTACATTTTTTATTCTAAAATAAGTAAAGATGCTTCATCAGATTGGGAGAAAATAAAAGATGTAATTCCACAAGGTTCTGTCCTCCTCTTTTTGTTGTACAACAATGATCTTCCTGGAAACCTATCTGACAAAGTTAAGAGTGTTTTATTTGCAGATGACACTAACCTGACTGTGAGAACAAACAGCAATCTAGAATTTAATGTAAATGAAGTACTTAGTGAAGTAGCAAATTGGTTTAAGGCAAATTTATTAAAATTAAATTTTGAAAAAAACACATTATATTAGGTTTAAAACAAAAACTTATGCACAGCCAGATTTACAAGTAAGCTATAAAAATAACACAATCTTAGAAACAAAGAGTATAAAAGTCCTTGGTATTAAAATAGATGAGAAACTCTGTTGGTACGAACATATCACTTCACTTCTGAGGAAGTTAAGTAGTGCGATATTTGCAATACGAACACTTTCTCAAACGGCTGATCTGGAATTAACCAAACAGGTGTACTTTTCATATTTTCATTCAGTGATGTCATATGGCATAATTTTTTTGGGAAACTCTTCACAAAGTAAAAAAGTTTTCATAACACAGAAAATAGCTATTGGGATGTTGTGTAGGGTAAACAAAAAACTTCTTGCAGACTAATTTTTAAAAAACTCAATATTCTTACAATGACTCTTCTCAGTATATATATTCTGTCATGTGCTTTGTCACAGATCATTTAACCTGTTTACTTCTAATTCACAGGTACACAATTTCAGTACAAGTAACAGAAAAAACTTGCACAAAACACAAACATCTCTGTCATTAGTACAAAAAGGAGTTAATTATTCAGGTATACATCTGTTTAATAAACTTCCCAAGAGCATTAAACAGTTTTCAGATAATAAAGATATATTTAAAGAAAAACTGAGAGAATATCTTATTGGGAACATCTTCTACTCCATTCAAGAATTTAAACAAAATAATTGCATTCAATATAACTTTTACAAAATTTAGTTGTAAAAAATAATGTTTATTTTTATTCTCTTTACTTGTCTTTGTAATATATAATTGTTTTTACTATGATTATGACTCGTATGTATGTGTATTAACCATAAATAAGATAGGATAGGGGGGTAAAAAAAAGGATACCCCTCACTTACCACAGATGAAGGCAGGAGGGAGACGAACATATAAAAACACAAAAACAAACAAATTGCACAATACTTCGACATGAGTCTTAATCATATGGCCGGGGGAAAGATGTGGTGACATCCCAGCCCGCCACATGAATGAAGCACAGGTGGAAAATGCGTGGCGGTTGTAGAATTGCCGGGAAGGGGGGTGGGATAAGCTTAATCAGCAATAAAAGTGAAATAAAATAATCTTTGTGTTCCATAATTCAAAATTTGTAGTTTCATTTAGATTGGTTATAGATGAAAATAAAGAATATATATATATATATATATAGGAATCAAATTAGGGTAGGGAAATGAGCCACCACTTACCTTTAGATGATGTATGTGGGGCGCGAACACACAGAAAAGACACAAACACAAATAATAAAGTAATTTTCGGGAAAAAAAACCCTCCGTCAACAAGAGAACATTATGAGAGGTGGGTGCAGCCGGAGATTGCCTCACAGAAAGACCGCCGGTCGAGAAAATGGTGGGGGTAAATTCAAACATCGGAAAAGTAGAGGGGCGGTGAATCAGAGCCAAAATCCATAAACCTGGCAATCCAGGACGCCCTATCGTTGCAGCCTACGGATCGCCAACTGAGCACATCTCTGCCTTGGTTGACCAGTACCTACAGCCCATTGTTAATCAGCTCCCTACTCATATAAAGGACACCCAGCACTTTCTCTTCTGGCTTTCTACCTTACCCACACCTCTTCCTTCCGACTCAATACTGGTTACCATTGACGTCATGTCCTTGTATACAAACATTCCACACTGGCATGGCCTCAGGGCCATGGAACACTTTCTGGACCAGCGCCCTCCCAACAACCTTCCTATGACATCCTTCCTCATAAAATTAGCCCACCTTATCCTTAATAACTACTACTTCTCCTTCGAAGGCAACATCTATCACCAAACCTGCGGAACTGCCATGGGTACCCGCATGGCCCCCTCTTATGCTAATCTGTTCATGGGCCGGCTGGAACAGACATTTCTGGAGGAAGTCCCTCTCAAACCCCTCATTTGGCTTCGTTTCATTGATGACATATTCATCATTTGGACGCATGGAGAAAATGAACTGCTAAATTTCCTGAACCATCTCAATAACTTTAGCATGCTGAAATTCACTTGGTCCTACTCCCACACCCAGGCCACATTCTTGGATGTGGATTTGTCCCTATCCAATGGCTATCTCAACTCTTCAGTTCACATCAAACCTACCAATCTTCAACAATATCTCCATTTCGACAGTTGCCACCCATACCATACCAAACGTTCACTCCCCTACAGTCTTGGCATTCGTGGTAGTCACATATGCTCTAACTAACAGTCTCTCATGGATTATTCAAACAGTATTTCAGAAGCATTAATGTCTCGCAACTACCCTCCAGATTTGGTTAATAAACAGCTTTCACGTGCTACATCACAACTGAATCAGCCAATCAATCATTCCAGACCCACAAAAACCAACCACAATCCAGTCTTGGTCACACAGTACTACCCAGGCCTCGAATCCATCAACAGAATCCTCCGGCAGGGCTATGATTTCTTACAAACATGCCCTGAAATGAGATCCATTCTTCCTAAAATCCTCCCTGCCCCTCCTAGAACTTGTTTCAGCAGACCTCCTAACCTCAGCGAACTTCTAGTCCACAAACACAGTCTTCCTCTTCCTAACAGTCAACCCCAAGGCTCTTTCCCATGGAATAGACCACGCTGCAAGATGTGTGACATACACCATGCTTCCACCACTTTCATCAACCCGGTCACAGGGGAAAGCTTCCCTATCATAGGACACGCCACCTGTGAAACCACGCATGTAATATACCAGTTAACATGCAACCACTTCCTGGCTTCATATATAGGTTTGACCACAAGTGCACTCTCCATAAGAATGAATGGCCACCGTCAGACGGTGTTCACACAGAACCCAAAGCACCCTGTTGCTGCCGATGCCATAACCCACGACTTGAATAATTTCAACTCCTGTTACACAGTCCGTGCTATCAGAGTTCTCCTTAATAGCAGCAGATTCTCTGAGCTCAGAAGGTGGGAAGTTGCCTACTAGTACAAACTTGGCACAAGGCAACCACCTGGTCTCAACTTAAGATAATACCCGGTCACTATTATTAGTAGCACATATGTTTAACCTTTTTTTATTCCTCTCCTTTCCATTACCTATATTGAACCACCACTAACCTGAGGTGATGTTTACTTCATAAATATTATTATTATTATTATTTTTATTTGTATAATATTTTATTTAATATATTTTTTTCAATATGTATTTATTTCTAATTATATCTTCCCACCAACCAGAAATTAGTTTGTATATTTATTTTTGCTCCGGTATTAGCTCTGATTCACTGCCCCTCTACTTTTCCGATGTTTGAATTTACCCCCACCATTTTCTCGACCGGCGGTCTTTCTATGAGGCAATCTCCAGCTGCACCCACCTCTCATAATGTTCTCTTGTTGACGAAGGGTTTTTTTTCCCCCAAAAATTAATTTATTATTTGTGTTTGTGTCTTTTCTGTGTGTTCGAGCCCCATATCCATCATCTAAAGGTAAATGGTGGCTCATTTCTCTATCCTAATTTGATTCCTTTCCGCTACTTAGAGTCTTTTTTCATTATTTATATATATATATATATATATAAAACCCGTCATTTGCTATCTCTCATTTCATTTTATAGTCAATTACTTATATATGTACATTCATTTTATACATAGTTTTCTTTTATGCAGCATATATTGTTGGTTCTGTTTTATCAGTTAATAAACAATGATGAATGAGACAAATGTTTTTAACAACACATAAAGAAGAAAAGGATCATTTTACCTGAGAAGGAAGTTTTCCCAATAACTGATCATTTACAGAAGTGGCTTGTATGTTTGTGACTATGACTTCACCAATTTTTTACAAGTTGCCTGTAACAATCTAATATTAACATTTGAAAGTCACTTGAGCAGGTTTTAAGTTGGATCCTAAATTTTTTAGGCATATTGGAAGATTTTAACTTTTAAACAGAATTTTAATAAATCTTTGTTGCCTCTTTATCCAGATTAATAATAGTTTATTATTCCCAGCTCAGTCATGAAGAACAATAGGATATACCATAGATTTTAAGATAGACCATCTGCTTTTAAACTTTAAAAACCTCATCCAAATTGGTTTTGTAGTTTTTGCACGTTGCTGGAAAAGTACCGTACAGACACAGCCCGCTATATATTTGTATTTGTAGAGATGAGACAAAAGTAAATAAAACTCGGATTGTAGGTGTGGATGCAAAATCATCTTAAGATGAGGGAAGGTTCAATGGAAAGAGTAATTCATTTACAAATATACTTATCATTTTAGAGTGTTATCTTTACGATGAGAGAAAAGATTATGATTTGACATTGTATCTAAAGATTTTGTTTTCTATAGTAACAACCAGAAGATTTTACTGATTAAAATTTTCTGATACAACATGTAATGAATATTTCAAATAAATACTCTAGCAGTTGTTGTATTTTTCAGTGATAAATGGTAAACCAATTATATTTCCATGCCCAAATGTTTAATTACGATAATAGTATCACTGTTAATAATCTCACATACTAATAGTATTTGAAATAGAAGGTACTGATTTCTAATATGCTTTTCTCCATCTTTTTTTTTTTTTTTTTTTTTGTCAATTTGTAAAAGCAGGTTATTAAATTCCTACAAAACATGTGGCTCGAAACAATAACTAAGAACATTGTAATGTGCTTGCGAGATGTTGGCAAAGGGTGGTATGACATATTTGTTAACAAATGGTACATTTATGAAGTTTCAAAATTATCTAGAATGATGGATCTTATAAAGTATAGAATGCAGGTATGTATAAAAAGTAAACAAACAGTTATGTAACTGTTAATAGATTTTTAATCTAATTTATATGATCTAAATTTCTGAATGATACCTAAGTTTATTATTATTATATCATTTAGCTCGCTAAGGAGCGCGTGGAACCATTAATTTGCATTATTCTTCTTGCTGTTATTCTTATTTTCCCAAAACCTCCTCATCCTTTCGCTGTGGGCTTGACGTCTCTCTTGTGTCCATGCATTTCTGAGTTTCAGATTTTTTGATGTTGGGCTCTGAGGGGCAAATTTATGTGAGGTGATCAATTGTCTGCATTTACTGCGTGTGGATGTCAATGGGTCAAGGCTGGCTTCTGTGAGGTCCTTCTGGGTTTCTACAAACCAGCGTGCTTTGTTTTGTCGGGGACCATTGACAATGTGGAAAATTTTCTTGGTAAGTTGTGAGTCATCCATTCGTGCTATATGTCCATAAAATTTCATGCGTCTTTTCCGTGCGAGTGAGATGAATCTTTCTGTCAGTGAATACAGTTCTTCTGAGCTTTTTCGCATCCAGATGCCATCTTGGATTTTGGGGCCGAATATTTTTCTCAGTATCTGTCTTTCTATTTTTTCTATTCCTTTCACATTTACCGTTAATGATGATGTCTCCATCGCATACAGTGCTCCTTGAAGAACGACAGTGTGGTAGTGATGGAGTTTGGCTTTGGTGGAAAGTGATTTCTTATTGTAAGTATTCCAAGTAATTACATATGCTTTTTGCAGTTTTTCAGCACGGTTTTTGTGGGCTTCTTTCTCAGTTCCAATATTCCCAATAATTTCTCCTAAGTACTTAAAGTGTTTAACTTGTTTGACAGTGCCGTATTTGGTCACGAGTGGCTTCAGGTTTGTGCTTTTGGAGTCCATATATTGCATTTCTCATAAGAGATTTGGAGGCCGGTTTTGATAGCTATCTCATGAAGCTTCCTCAACAGTTTGTGTAATTACTGTTAGATTATCTGCAAAAGCAAGGCATTTTATGTTGATTCGTTTATCCTTTGTTCCCATATATATTCCAGATATTTCTTTTCTCCATATGCTAATGATCTTGTCTAGTACCAAGTTGAACAGGGGTGGTGATAACCCATCTCCTTGTCTTATACCAGTTTTAATTTTAAAAGATTCAGAGATTTTGCCCATAAATTTAACTTTTGAAGTTGTATTTGTCAAAGTTTGTTGATACCTGAGTTTATTATGAATATTAAAAATGCTTACATGTTAAATCACAAAAGTGTCCTTATTTTAGTATATACCAGAACATTGAACATTTTAGCTATAATTACTATTGTTAGATAAGATTTGAGAAGCAGTTAAACTGCCTTAAGCAAATTTTTGGTCTTCACACATACCTAAGGGATAATGTATTGCCTAATTGAATCAACACCCCAGTTGCATATGGACTGCCATTTTACATGGTTCAGTAGTGCAGACAGTATGTGAAGGTAGATTTGGTTGTCTTTCCTCATTAAAGGTTGTAAACCTCTCTTTCTTCTATAAAGTTCACTACCCATTTTTCAGCATCATTTATTCCAAATCTTAGAAAAAATATTTGTTAACTGAATTCACTGTATCTTTCAGTTGTCCAGCATCTGTACAGCTGGCGGTAGCATATCCAGGCATTTTGGTACAGTTTGCATGATGTTTTAATCAAAATCACATCCAGCACAATGCTCACATCCATATAATTAAATTATTAGACAAAACACTATGCACCTTTTTTTATATGTAAATGGAGACTTTCCCGGCGTATTGATTCAATAAAAGTTTCTCGGGAGTCCAGCCGGATGGTGTCATAAAACGACAACGTTTCGACTACCTGCTCGGTTGTCTTCATCAGGTCTAATTTTGATATTTCTTCTCAAAATCACAAAAACAGACTGGCTTCGCTGCCTCTGAAATTCGAATGTCGTGTATAGAGGGTTGCCAGGACGCCCAATCAGCGCACTGGAACTGAGGGTATCAGTGTTGCGGACTGCGTATGGAGCCAAAATGGTCACCCATCCAAGTGCTGACCACGCTCACCGTTGCTTAACCGATCTAACGCAATCCGAGGGTATCAGTGTTGCGGACTGCGTATTGAGCCATACGCGGTCACCCATCCAAGTACTCGCCACGTTCAACGTTGCTTAACCTGTAGACGTAAGTGCTGGCAAACTATGTCCATGGCGTCAGTTTGCTTCTATTTGGCCTTGTTGGGAAGATTTTTGTTTTTTAAGACATAGATCCTTAATAATTGGTCTCGAGGCTTCACTTAAATACAGTCCACTGTCCCTATTGATGTTATTATCGTTAAGTTGAATTTCTAATGCTTCCCGAATTACCGAGTCCCAGAACGAAGAGACTCTGGCCAGTACCACCGTTTCATCAAACACTATTTTATGTTGTTCATCGAACGCATGTTCGGCTATTGCGGACTTTTCTACTTGCACCAGTCTCGAGTGTCGTTTGTGCTCGGTGATACGCTCGGCGATGGTTCTGATTGTCTGTCCAATATAAACTTTGCCGCATTCGCAAGGTATTGAATAAATTCCAGGAATTCTTAGGCCCAAATCATCCTTAACCGAGCGAAGCACATCACGTATCTTGGCGGGTGGCCGAAAAATGCTCTTTATATCAGAACGCGCCAAGAGCCTTCCAATCTTTCCGGACGTGTTGCCAGTTGGAAAGTAACATCAAAACATTACTTCTGAGTTACGATATGATGTTAAAGACCCCATACAAAACAAATTGCCATTAATTTCTATAGACCTTCTCCAATGCTGATAAATGATCTCATGATTAAAAAATATTTGTGATATTGTTTTATCGCTATTTATTATGGTTTCTGGAAAGGTAATTTTACCGTCTAATTTTAAGCAGTAAGTCACTTTTTGCTAAACAACAATAGCAGGTAATATATTACCGAACAATCTTTTATCCTGAAATACATTTTATTTTAAATAAAACAAAGAAAGTATCACCATCTCCCAAAATTGTGTAATGTGTATGTTACCTTAATCACAGAACCATGGCTTACACCCAAGGAACATTTCAACATTTCAGGTTATAATTTCATGCAACATGATGGACCAAAAGATTACTGAGGAAACATGCAGTTCTTCAGTCTATAATTGAGAAATGTAAAAAGTGGAATAGGAGTGGAAGTAATGAGAAAGGACAGAATGAGGAATAAGAAACTTGAGGGATGATCAAGGAGGAACTGTTACAACAGATAATAGAGAAATCAAGATTACCGTGAAGAGACTGGGGGAGGAGAAGATATCAGTGAAGATGCTAGACATGAAGATGCTAGACATGAAGCAGAAAAGAAATAGGCTCAGAGGAAGATCAAAGGACAGATGACAAAGACATTAAAAATTATCACGAGGAAATACAGGAATTTGGATGACAGAAGTAGAAGAGAGATTATGCATACCCAGCTAGTGATCAGAAGCTGCTCAAGAAGATGATGATGAAAAAGTCGAGTAGAAAAATGTGTGATAAGAACTGGCATTATTTGCACCGAGCGATTCAACTACTAATATATCTCTCTCCAAAAGTGACAGTAAACAAACAGATCACAAGCTGCTTTTAAAACAGGTTTTGCGATCTGTGATTGTAATTGGCAATTTTAGTAATTTGAGGTGAGGAAGTGAAAAAAACTGACTGTAGGAAGAATGATAATGTATGTAGCAGGTTATATATTCTTCACGGGTTTGCTGCCGGATTACATTTTCTGCTGACGACGAGCTTTTGGTGACTTGCACTGCCGCCATCATCAGGTCCGTTGTATCGAAGGAACAAACAGAACTGAACCGAATAGCGGAACAGAAGCGAGCCAGGATCGTTGTTGACGTCCGATTGGCTGACTCCAATGACGTAACCATACCGTGAATGTGATTGGTCGGTTGCGAAACCAGGTGTAGATATACACCAGCGTTGTACTGACAGTTGGCTCCACAGCATAAAACAAAGCCAAAGTTGTAATAAATTGAAGGAAGATGGAATACACACATCAATGTTCGCATAACGTCATTGTTCAAATTGCATCACCGTTCACATTATTCCACCACTATTAATCAAGATGTTTAATCTCATGAATCCGTAGGGAGCCAAGCGGTGTTCTGATTGGCTGACTGCAATGACGTAACCATTCCGTGACTGTGATTGGTCGGTTGCGGAACCAGGTGTAGATATACACCGGCATTGTACTGACAGTTCACTCCACAGCATCAACCAAAGCCAAGGTTATTATAAATGGAAGGAAGATGGATTACACACGTCAATGTTCGCATAACATCACTGTTCTAATTGTATCACCGTTTACTGTCATTAATTATGATGTCAAACTCGAGAAATACATAGGGAGTCATGCGGTCTTCCGATTGGCTGACTATAACCCCGGTTCTATAATACTTGTCAGTGATTGGTCGGCTGCAAACCAGCTATAGAAGAAGAAGTAGGACCGGTGTGTGCTACACTCTCCACTTCCCTATCATCCGTCAGCGAGACACTTGGTTGTTTAAGAATGGTAAAAAACAGGTTTCCATGCGTCACTGAGCCATACACCTAAGTCCCTGTTCATATTATTATTATTCAGACGTATCTCGATAGCTTCTTTAATCACAGATTCCCAGAAGAAGGAACACTTGGCTAGAACCCTTACATTATCGAAACCCATACTGTGACCATTTTCGATTACGTGTTGTGCCACAGCAGATTTTTCTAGTTGAAACAACTGGATGTTGCGCCAATGTTCAGTCACACGGGCCTGGATACTGCGGATGGTTTGACCAATATAATTCTTACCACATTGGCACGGTATGCTGTACACTCCCGGTGTTCTTAAACCCAAATCATCCTTCACAGGGCGCAGCAAATCCCGTATTTTAGCAGGAGGACGGAAAATGCACCTGATTCCGTGTCGTTTTAAAATCCTGCCGATTTTCCCAGAGATGCTACCTGCATAAGGGATGAAGGCAAGATCTTTAGGCTGTTCTTCTTCCTCAATGTTACGTATATCTGCCTTTTTCTTTCGAAGTGCCTGTTCTATCAATAGGATTGGGTATCCATTCTGCATGAAGGAGATGTTCCAGTTCGGCCTGCAGATTGTCAGAGTCTGAAATTACCTTTGCTCTGTGTACAAGCGTGTATAACACCGTGTTCTTCTGCGCCGGATGGTGGAAGCTATCAGCATGTAAATAGCGGTCTGTGTGTGTGTTATTTTCCTGTATACGCTGTGTGACAGGGTTCCATCAGGTCTCCGCTGGATTAAAATATCTAGAAAGGGCAAGCTACCATTTTCTATAGCTCCATTCTGAATTTGATGTTTTCATGAATACTATTGAGATGGTCCATGAATTCATAAAGACTCTGGATCCCATGGGGCCAAACAACAAACGTGTCGTCCACATAACGATAAAAGCATGTTGGTTTGAGGACGGATGTTTCAATTGCTCGATCTTCAAAGTGTTCCATGAACAGATCGGCTACTACAGGAGATAAAGGAGACCCCATTGCCACACCATCAGTCTGTTCATAAAAACTCCCACCATAGGTAAAGTAAGTCGAAGTAAGGACCAGTTCGAACAGATCAACAAAGTTAGGTTCAAAAAGACCTTGTAACAGCTGCAGAGTGTCTCTCAAAGGGATCTTGGTGAAGAGCAAGACAACATCAAAGCTGACCACAATATCAGATTCTGACAACCGCATCTTTTGTAGCGTGTCGACAAACTGTGTCGAGTTCTTAACATGGTGCGGAGAATTGCTTACGAAGGGTCTAAGCATCTTAGACAGATGTTTGGCCAAGTTATAAGTAGGACTACCAATAGTACTTACAATCGGTCGTAAAGGCACACCCTCCTTATGGATCTTAGGCAGGCTGTGAAGCCTAGGAGGTCTGGCTGCACGAGGTCGAAGGTACTTGACGACATCAGGCATAAATCCGGCCTTCTTAACAAGAGCTGACAATTTCCTTTCAACTCTGGAAGTAGGGTCACCATTAAGGGGTTTGTAAGCAGTGTCATCAAGCATTTTTTGTATTTTAGATTCATACATATCAGAAGTAAGCAGGACAGTGGCATTCCCTTTGTCCGCAGGTAACACTACAACATCGTCATTCTGACGCAACGCACGGAGAGCGAAGCATTTCGATTTTGTGATGTTGGGCCTAGGTGGTTTGGCTTTCTCCAGAACTCTGCACGTTTCCCTTCGAATTTCTTCAGCCGCATCACCAGGAAGCTTTCGAGCAGCTATTTCAATTGCACAGACGATATCCTTTACAGGAACCTTTTCAGGAGCTGGGGCAAAGTTTAAGCCTTTGGATAGAACCTTCTCAGTCGCTTCGTCCAACTGTGTTCCAGTAAGGTTTATTACCGCACGTTTGAAATCTTCCTCCTTAGAAGGCTTATGTGCCTGTGACAGACGATTGAATTTGGAAATCTGTCTGGCCGATGTTCTATCAAACTCCATGCTACCTTGTGCAGAAGTAGTGGAATCCACCCATTCCCAATTAGAACAGTGATGTTATGCGAACATTGACGTGTGTAATCCATCTTCCTTCCATTTATAACCTTGGCTTTGGTTGATGCTGTGGAGCCAACTGTCAGTACAATGCTGGTGTATATCTACACCTGGTTTCGCAACCGACCAATCACATTCACGGTATGGTTACGTCATTGGAGTCAGCCAATCGGACGTCGACAACGATCCTGGCTTGCTTCTGTTCCGCTGTTCAGTTCAGTTCTGTTTGTTCCTTTCGATACAACGGACCTGATGATGGCGGCAGTGCAAGTCATCGAAAGCTCGTCGTCAGCAGAAAATGTAATCCGGCAGCAAACCCGTGAAGAATATATAGCAAAGATACGCCGGGAAAGACTTATCTCTCATATGTAGCAGGAGAATAGGAGCTGGTTGTCTTTAATGATGGCTCGTATTCAAAGGTCTCATAACTAAGTGAACAAATATCAATTGTTGATATAGTACTGGTTTCGACCCATCTGTCCCACACAGTCCTGTGGTCAACCATAAAAGATTCAGGTGGGTCAGATCAACTTACCATCTACTTTTCCTACCAGTGTCATTACACAGGATATCAAGCATTAAAGCAACACGTATATATGGAATATAAAGCACGCTGAATGGATTTCTGTCAGAGAATCAGTGAAAAAAATACTCTCAAATTTTGAGAAAACAGGTGAAATGCTTTAGGATTATCAGAACATATTATATGGCATTGAACAAGTGTTACAATTCTGGAAAATTCTCCATTCAAACATTATCAATGAAGAAACAGTTTGTTTTGACTCTGAATGTACTGCAGATGTCCAAGAACATAAAAAAGCTTTAAGAATCTATAGGCAACATACAATGGAGGAAAATTTTATTTATTTAAGTAAAATGGTCAAAAATGGCTATCTTTTTGTGAAAATCTCAACTAACAGATCTCTTTGACCTTGATCTGGAATGAGATAAGAATATTCGATATAGCTTTGGGTAAAGAGCAAGAGGAAGACCCTCGGATCGCTGGGACAGAGACATACGTCGAGTTACAGGCATGAACTGGAAGAGATTGATCAGCCTGGAATGAACTACAACAAAACTATGTAGAATTAAATTGTAATATATAGCTCATTTTGCTTAAAGAGGCTACATCCTGAAATAAGGATTGATAAAGTTGTAATAATAATAATAATTATTATTATTTATTTCATATCTCAACATGAGATCACTAGAGAAGATAACTATGGAGGATAACACCACCGTCAGTAATTAATGAGCAAGGAATACCCAAGAGACAAAACTTCTGATGAACAGATAATACAGAAATACTGAAAAAGTTGAAAATGGCTATTAGAAATAGCTCATACATGTTGACTAATCCAGACACAATTTATTACATTATACTGAAGATTCTCCCACCTGTAAAAACAATAATCTCCAGCCCTACTCCCCAGCTACAATTTTATTATTAAAAGGGTAAATGCCTACTTCTCAATATCAAGAATGACATCTCAGAGGAAGTGTGTATGTTAGAATAAAGGTTTTCAATTTGGTTATTTTATTTGTCTTACCATTATCGTGTTGAATCTTACTTACTAACTTTTTGTAATTTTCAGGTATTGTGTCATAATATTAATTTGGTCTTTTATTTATACTTTTCTCTTATTTAATCCTTAAAAATATATTTTTAACTTGGCTGCTTCTTTTTCCGGTTGCGGTTTCAAATCCCGTGGTGAGCAGAAATTTTTAGGAGTTGTATTTGATTATATGAGCTACGCTGGGACATTCCATGGTTCTGATTCCACATTAAACTCTAGGCTCCTGAGGAAAGGAATTGGCATTCCTGCCTCTGACACAGTAGCTTGGTACATCTCCTCTGGGAAGATTTGACCAAACTTTGAGTTGTGGACTAAGTTAGATTTTTAATTTTTGGAGTGAAAACTTCTTTAGGCGCATTGGGTGATTTTTGGATGGGCAAAATCTTATGAGCTCATATCACTGGCATGTTAATGTTAATAATAAATCTGTATTGGTCTGGTGGCTCAGTGGTTAAGGTGTCTGACTGGGGAATGAAAGGTCCCAGGTTTGAATCCCTGTCTCAGCCGGGATTTTCTTAGGCCTTTAACCTAAACTTCACCTCTGGAACAGCTTGCTGTGTAATGTGAAGTACGCCAGAATGTTTCTGTGGTTTGGATTCCACGTTAAATTTCCATCCCCTGTACTTGGTAGCACTACCAAGTTAGGTTAAGGCAGCTGTGGCAGGGACAGAATGAGCAGCCAATAGAAACCCTGTCACCATGTCGTTATGATCACGTGGAATGGTTATTATTTAGTATATATGTAGCTTTAAGTATGACATGTTACATGTATGATATTCATAGTTTTAAGTTTTCACTTCTGTTGTCAGTTCCCAATGACTGCCAATTGTTTTTATTTTTAACATTTTCGCTATTTCATACAAAAATGTTAGATTTAGTGACTCTTGAAAAGGGTAAATACAGTTTCCATGTATAAATACAGCATTTTGCAAGTGCAGTGCAGCTCTTTGAAGCATTTATCTCTTAGACTTATTCATATTAATTGCAAAGTTAATTTTCAGTGGGAACTTGTGGTGGATTTTTATTTTAAACAAATAATACATTTTTTGGCTTCTGCTAACCTGTCAAGTTGCTGCTACCAAAGTGACTGTGAAATGGGTTGCTTATCACCTATGCAGGTGTTGAGTAGATGTAATCTCTTTTAACTAAAATTTTGAACTAGCAAAGTGTTTTAATGTAAATTGAATATGTATGTCAGAAGTGTAAAAAATCCTAAACACTGATATTTTATTCATCATTACAGGCTTTGTATTAATTGAGAAAAGGGTATGTTAACAACAGTTGTAATATATAGGATTATCTGGTGGCATTCATACTCTAGTTTCCCATCATGGACATGACTACCAATCATTATCATTACTGCGAAAAAACAACAGTCTTGAATGTTCCAACGTACACTAATTATCTTCTAGTTAAACTCATAACAAAATAGAATATCATCTGAAAATCACATACATAAATATCCACAAAATCCCTGTCATTATCACTTAAATAAATGGAGAAAGTCCTGTGTAATGTTGCAATAGATTACTACAATTTTGACCATTTACTGTTTGGCTACATTTGCCAGCTACTCTCATTGTTCTCACTTGATTATTCACTGTCTCTTCTCTCATGTGCACTGCCTCTTCACACCACATTGCAACTATATCCCTTTGAGAATCTTGCAAACTTAAAATTACCCACTGCCCATCTACTATATAATTTTGTAAGCTCACTCATTCACTCACCTCGATAGCTATTGGCTGGAGAACGGTGTCACATGTCAGCCTTCACTTGCAAAACAGAGATACCATTAGAAGAAATTTGTCATTATGTCCACAGTTTAATAACTAAGAAACTGCTACCAAATTAATTGCCATAATACATTCATTAAGTTTGCTTTTTGTAACATTTCATAGTTAAAAAAATATTGATAAGCTTTGCGGCTGAAAAAACATGGATGTGCTTTTTAGTAACACGTTGCTAATGAAAGCTTCAAATATATATATATATATATATTAAGTTACTCATTGTCTCTGCTGAAATCACAAATTACAATTGTTATTCTGGCTTAGAATAAATTTAATAAAAACTTTCACTAATGTTGTTGCCTGACCAAACTTTATGCATTATGGTTTATTTGCTTTTCAGTTATTTTAGTGACCACTTTCGTTAATGGTATTGTTCACTGTACGTGAGTTATTAGGTTATTTTAATAGGACATCAGACCAAACATGTTACTGAATCAACTATTCTGGCAATTCATTTCTTTGGAGTTCTTTAACTGTTTAGTAGTATGGAATATGTATTAAGTTCTCTGGGTGTTACAGATACTATGACCAATGATTGCATTAAGAATGTTTGCCCAGTCTCAATAAAAAAAAACAATGTGATGCTTTTTAAACAAATATGAATATTTTAAATTTTGCAGAGTGAACGTTAAGGTCAAATACATGTCAAGTTTGTATTTAAGCAATTATATGATTTTACTATCATTCCTGTTCATTTTTAATACCTACCTCTATTAATGCTTCTCAGTTCTTCAAGCTCAAGAGACTTTATTCACCCTGAAACACAGGTCAAGTTTATATTTTGTCAAATGAGGTCAACGTGTCATAATCTTTCATCCTAAAAAATGGAACTATTCTAGACCCAAGACGATACACAAAAAATGGTCACTGGCTTACACTAGTATGTTTATAAATTATATAATAGTGAACACAGAACAAAAGAGGAGTTAACTCCTTACAATACAAGAGAGAATGATAAATATAGAAAGAACTGATGCTACACATAGTGTCTTGGGCAATCCTTTATTTGTGTGATTGATTGAATGAGATTTATGGTAAACATAGCATATTTAAGAGGCACCCTGAAAAAAATTTTAATTTGTGTTAATCTTATTATTAATAATATTAATTTTTTAACCTGTCTCTTTTGCCTTCATTTATGGCACGGGATGGTTTTTTCCCCCCTTCTTTGTTTAAATTCATATTTCTTTGTACCACAGTTTCTTGCTCTGTGTTATTATCACTATTAAAGTATAATATGGGCCTTTTTATATTTCTCCAAATAGTGTAGTTCATTTTAAGAAAAGAAATTCTGTATCTCTCCATTTTTAAGTTAGATAATCTTTGGTTATCCTTAGAAATATTTAATTTATGTATTGTTTGTAATGTTACAGGTTGCACTGAGGTATCTAGTTGAAGCATCTCTTACAATGTACACAAATTTGCTTGAAACACCGTGCCTTTGCACATTGCAGTGTAAAGAGGATTTTGTTTGGGGTGATGCTCTTGTTGAAACTCAGTTTAAACCAGGCGCCATGCCAATATTTATGATTGAACTTCATATGAATGCAACTAGTGTTTTCTACTCTACTGATCCAAAAACATTTGAGGTTAGTACCAATATCAGCATAAAGTATGGTGTGATGATGCAAAATATTGAAGCCCAAACTTGAGAAAACAATGGCGCTACTTTCGTAGAGAGGAGATGATGGTTGGTATTTGGCCTCATAATTCTCCGTTCAAGTTTTGGATCCAAAAAACAGTTTGATGGCTAGTAGTATTTTATAACTTATGATGATTGTCATTATAGTTCTAATTATAATTGATATTGTTATTTCTCCCATCTTTCTCTTGGCTGCCAGTGTTATTCCATGACTTTTCAGAAAATCAGAATTCTAAAGAATCATCAGGTTTCTGCATCTCTAAATGTGGTTATTCTGTTGTCCTTATCCATGCAACTTTTTTTGACACATCATTTGGGTTTTGATATTTGTGGCCTCAAAATGTAATAGGAAATTCGGATAACCTCTCAGTCTTCATGTCCGGTTCAGTGGCTACACCCTTGTACTTGAGTTATTTTTGTGTACCTTTGCAGTGATTATGATACACAGTTTTATCAGTTATACTTTAGATTTTTATCAGTTAGCTTTCAGCATGCTAAAAATTTGAATAAGCTAACAGTAAAGCATTAAATTTTTAGCAGCCGTTGCCGCTGGACTTTATGTATGTTTTTCCCATGTAGCCAAGACATAACTGTTTGGTTTTGCAGATATGTACGAATGTTACTGCACTTAATGATGTGTTCATTTTCAGCTAACATGCTGCATGCATGACACTATATGGCTTCGTTTTTTCATCAATAACCTTTAGCATTGTCATAATGTCATTTATTTTAATAAAAATATTTTTATTAAAATGTTTTTACTAACTCGCTTTGGGCTTTGTCTCTCCAGGAGGAATTTAGTAATTGATTTTAAACTAATTTCTCAATGAGCTAGAGACTTGAAATTTTTATCCATAGCTCAAAAAATGCATGAAAATGTGAAAAAATGGGAAAAGTTGTCAGGAAAATTTGAAAATTTGGGAAAATCTGAAAGTACTCTATTTTTATGAACCGATTTGACTAATTTTATCAAATGTTCGTAATAGTCCGAATAAGGTTTTTAGTTAATGAAAAATTGGATAAGTTGCCGGGAAAATTGGAAAATTTGGAGCAAACTGAAAGTCTTTTTTCTGTGTACCGATATGACTAATTTTTTTAAATGTTTATAATAGTCCGAATAAGGTTTTTAGCTAATGAAAAATTGGATAAGTTGCCCAGAAAATTGGAAAATTTTGAGGAAACTGAAAGTCTTTTATTTCTATGTATCAATTTGGCTAATTTTTTTAAAAAATGTTTGTAATAATCTGAATAATGTTTTTAGTTAATGAAAAATTGGAAAATTCTGAGAAAGCTAAAATTCTTTTTTTTCTGTGTATCAATTTGGCTGATTTTCTTAAATCTTCTTAATAGTCCCAATAAGGTTTTAAAGAAAGAAAAATTGGAAAAGTTGCCTAGAAAATTCGGGAAAAACTGAAAGTATTCTTTTCTGTGGACCTGTTTGGCTAATTTTTTAAAAATGTTTGTAATAGTCCGAATAAGGTTTTTAGTTAATGAGTAATTTGAAAAGTTGCCCGGAAAACTCTGAGCTAACTGGAAGTATTTTTTTCTATGTACCGATTTGGCTAATTTTTTAAAATGTTCATAATAGTCCGAATAACATTTTTAAAGAAAGAAAAATTTGAGAAGTTGCCTTTGAAAATTTATTTATTTTTTTAAATGTCTTTAATAGTCTGAATAAGGTTTTCAGAGAAAGAAAAATGGAGAAGTTGCCCAGAAAATAGGAAAATTCGGTATCAACTGAAAGTACATTTTCTAGGGACCGACATTTTTCAAATGTTTGCCATAGTCTGAATAATGTTTTTAGGGAAAGAAAAATTGGAAATGCTGCCTGAAGATTTCTGGCAGAACTAAAAGTGCTTTTTTTCTATTGGATTTTTGTTCAAATTCCAGACCATAACTTATGATTAAAATGATGGATATGCATAATTCTTTTTTTTTTTTTGTTTTGTTCCTTATTTCTCCGGGTTGGAAATAAAAAATTAAATGTGTCTACTAAAAAACACCTGGAATTTGTACCATGTCTATGTGATTATGTCATCAAAGTATTTAAAATCAATAGTGGTGCTGACTCTGTCACATCCATTGTAGTGCTGAAGGTTGTACTGGGAGTGCGGAGCTCTACCTCTGTGAATCCTATGGGATGCAGCAGGAGCCGTCGGAACACCGTAACCTTTATCTTTACCTTACTAATTTTCACTCACATAGCCCTAAAAAGCAGAAAATCATAATAAAATAGAAAATACTTTTTAATGTACCATGTTTTTATAATATACTAAAAAGTATAAAATAATTTCCCCAATCCTTATGAAGGATAAAACCACATACGGATTTCTAACTTCTTCTAAATTGTCCTGACAATTTATACTTTGAAATTTTTGATAGCTATTAAAATACTTTTAATATTGGTGACTAAAAACATTGGGTGCATGGAATATATAACTATAAGAAGTGTATAGAGTAGTTATCAATGAAAGAACTTACTTATCAGTTCACATTATTTGCGGTGCAATTAAATTGTTAGTAGAGCTATTAATGAATCAATTATCAGTTGCATGCGCCCAATGTTTTTCATCACCAATCTCAGAAGTATTTTAATAGCTATCAAAAATTTCCCACTATAAATTTTCAGGACGCAATTTAGAAGAGGTTAGAAATCTGTATGTGGTTTCATCCTTCATAAGGATTAGGGAAATTATTTTATTCTTTTTAGTCCGTTATGAAAACATGGTACATTAAAAAGTTTTTTATTTTATTATTATTTTCTGCTTTTAAGGGTTATGTGAGTGAATATTTGTAACAGATTTTAAATTGATGACATGATCACAGAGACATGCTACAAATTCCAGTTTTTTAAAAATAGAAATAGCGTTTAAAATAATAATCCTCTTTCAAACTGAAAATAGAGTGTTTCTTGCTAGAAGTCATCAGGAAGGAGTTATAGATGAAAAATTGAAAAAAGTACCAAAATTTTGATGTTTTTTGGCCACAGAAAATTGTGCCGAGGGTGTTGGAGGTCGAAAACTTGGTTTCTGCATTTTATCATCAATATATACAAGATAAGAAAAAAATTCTTCTACGTGATATAATGCAAGTGAAAACTACCCCGTCACTGGACTATATATATTCAGTGAGTTAGTGATCTGCAGAAACATTTTTTACAATTTACTGTACATCCGTTTGTAAAAGTTGAGAAATGCTGCCTTAGAGGATCGACTTTTCATTGCATTAAGGATTTCATAATGATTTTTACAAAGCATAGCGCTATTGAATATCTCTTCATACCTTTAAGTTTCATTTCATGACTGCTGCATCATCCAACATTCTCTCTTATGTAGTGACACTTAAATTTCACAAGCCTATCAATTTGAGTGTCCTTGCACTATCTCAAACTGCCCTTCTTGGATTCAGTTATTGTAGAATTCCGTATCTCTGGAATAAAACTTTTGATACTATATCCTCTTTTTTGCTGTCTTTGTACCGCAAATTGATTTTTTTTTATACGTTGTCTGAACTCTCTCTGCTTAAAATAGTACACAAATTTTGTCCTAATTTCTCTATTTTCATGTGAGTATCAAAGGAGAAATATAGAGATATTAAGTTATAGAAACAAATAACTGCCATTTCATTAAAAGAAAACTTTTAAACTTCTTTCTGCTGGTGGTTGCACATAAATTGACGCGGTGCAACCCGGACAACTGAGATAACACTTCTGGCTTTATTTGAACATGCAGGTTGAATCAACATTATGATTTCTAAAAGAAAATATAGCTATTGTTTGTTATTAGTTCTGCTGTGTTACTACTAACATCTGCTTTGAGAATGGAGTCTTTCTCAGCATGAAGGTAATTAGAAGTCATTGCAGTTGTACTGCAAAATTCTGCTTCCTAAGCTCATTACTTTTTTCTTAGCACATTGGTATATCTGTGAAGACTTATTATGTAACTTATTCTTGCTCATATATTAATTTTCAGAGGTCCTTTAGTTGACAATTTTTGTGGAATAATTTCACAATTTTACTGAATAGTGCAGATTGTTGCCTCCCTCTCAACCCCCCCCCCCCCTCAGTACGGTTTGAATTACAGCCTGGTTATTGAACTCTCAGTGGTTATTCCTGTGTAACTCATCTTTAACTCAGTGTTAACTTTACAAAATATGTTTTGAAAAAGAAAAACTGAAAATTAAAAAAAAAACCTGTAACTGTCACTAATATTGCTTATCTGCTTAAAAACATATAAAACTGGTAATGTTGTCTGAAAAGTAAATCAGAAATTGGAGACATAAATGCCTAAGATGATTGTTGCTGAATATGATAATGTTAAGCCATTAAAGTTTTCACATTGCGGTATCCGGTGCACACAGCAGTGTTTCTGGCAAATTGAGTCAACAGCGGCACTGCCTATCCTTTCCTTGAGGTGATTCGGACCATTTTTGAACCATAAAATTTTTAGTTTGGAGTACATTACAAGCCTCAGACTTCTTACATTACTTTACTTTTCATGTCCAGATATCATAATCGTTTTGCCCAGTGTTGGATATCTCTTCCTGTTCATAGGTCTGTGAGTGTTGTTGAAAACTGGCACTGCTTGCAAGTGTAGATGTGATTTATGGTCTGCTGTTCTACATATTCACACTGATCATCTGTTGTCAAACCTCATTTATACATTTTAGCTTTTACTGGAGCCACTCCTGTTTGTATACAGTTGAGGGTTCTCCATTTTACCCAGTCCAGTTTTATGCCAGAAGGTATCTTCCTCAGAGAATGGATACCAGTTTAGACGAATGACATTTGTGAAATTTAGAAAAGGAGTCCTAGAGATTAGCCTTCTAGGTGTAGGGCTTGGTATCCGAAACATTACGTGCATCTTGTTGAATGTTTGTTTGAATTGCTCTGTGTACTTATGCGAGTTACGGCGTATTTTTGGATCAGCAAATCCAGTTGCTTTGTACAGTAGGTGTATTGGGGTTGCAGCCAGTCACTATCTAACAAGTCTCATTCAAAGCTATATCCACTTTCTTGGAATGTGCTGACTGGTTCCAAACAGGGCTTACATACTATACTGTGGAAGGTAGAGTGCTTTAGCAGATGTGCACAAAACCACTGGATTTGCTCCCCCATTTGCAGCAATATAACTTTTTTAAGATATTGTATCTCAGACTTCTGTTATGCATAGATAACAGCAAGCTTAGCCAACACATTAAATTTTGTCCTTGTTAGTTTAGAAGTTATTCATATACAAATTTCACCAATTTATTACTTACTCAGTATTGATCATCAGAACTTTATCTAGTTCTAGGAAAGTGAAATTTTGTGCACACATAAGGTATTTTACCTGTAAATCATTTGAAAGTGTAAAATTGGTGAATTTCCATTATTTACCCCTTTCTGATGGCAAACATTGGATTGCTTTGAAATGAAGTAATAGCAGGAAAGTTGGGAAATGCATGCAGGTAAAACAGTTGCTAATGTGTAAAAATTATAGCCAGTAAAGTAATATGACTCAGAATAAGTTATCAATCTACAAAAATAAACATAATCCTACTAGATATTAAACTTCTCTTTATAAATGCCTTAATTGAGTTTCTTTGTACATCTTCCAAATACACATTAGCTAAGCTTCCTTTTCACTTCTTTCAGCTTTTACTAGTTTTAGAGTAAAATATACACAATACCTTTCATTTTAGTGAAAAATCATAATGTTAATGACTGCTAAGTAACATGAATTTTTTAAAGGTATATAATACTGAGAGAAACCATTCTGTTTCAGAAAATGAAGTGAATACACTTTTTAGAAAATCTAATAACTTTTTTCAATAAACAGCTATGAGCCTTTACCCTATTTTTAATAGGATTGATTTAGTGTGATTTCACCTATACAATAGCAGTAATTCTTGCATGAGATGCAAGTGCAGGGTTATTACAGATTATTGTTAGTGTTTTGTCAATTTATTATGTATTAAGTATTAAACATATAACTATATAAGTAACAATGAAAGGAATGAAATGCCGCGAGGCAATACTTACATGGAAAAGAAAGGGAAAATACACCCAACACTCACCAAAGTTGAAGGGAGGAGGGCAGCAGCAAAACAAACAACACACAAACAAAGAAAAAAACAATATTTCGGGTGAAAATACCCTTTTTCAAGTTAACAGAGAGAGGTGGTTGGTCTTGCGCAAGACTTGCGTTGGACGCAGCCACTGATAGAACGCAACAGACCGTCGGAGGTGGTGGGGGCAGCAACGATAATATAACTGCGAGTATACGAAAGATTAGAATTATCAAAAAAATAGTAGTTATTAAAATATAAATAAAGAAAAAATATAATTGAAAAATAAAAAAATAAAAATTGGAAAAAAAAATAAAAATTGAAAAAAAAAATTAAATTATTGTACTGGCCAGTGGTAGGTGTATAGGGTGAGGATGGAAGATGTTAACAGAAATTAAAGCCTGGGGGATGTCTAGTTTGAAGGATGTGTTGATATGTCAATTCCCACCTGCGGAGTTCAGATTGGGAAGTAGTGTCTGGAAGTACACTAATGGCTCTGACTGTGAAGCAGTTATTAAAGTCGCAGGTGCTGTGAGTACTGGCATGGTGAGCAACGGGTAGGTCCAGGTTTTGGGAGTAAACTGTCTGTCTGTGAACATTCATTCTGATGGATAATGAGTTTGAGGTCAGGCCAATGTAGGAACTTGGACAGTGGAGGCAGGTGAGCTGGTAAATGAGATGGGTGTTTGTACAGGTGGCATGACCTATAATGGGGTAGGTTTCACCAGTAGCAGGATTGCTAAAGGTTTGCAACGGGGTCTCTTACAAGGGAAGGATCCAAACGGTGGTTTAGGAGCATCAGAGGCCTGATATTTATGCACCAGAATGTTTTTTAGATTAGGCGGTCTGCTGAAGGTGACTCGGGGTGTGGTGGGAAGGATAGTGGGAAGAATGCGGCGCATTTCAGGATCTAAGAAAGTGATAGCCCAGATGAAGAATTTTGTTTAGCAATTCCAGGCCAGGGAAAAACTGGGTGAGAAACACAGGGTTCTGGTTGGCTTTAGGTTGTTTGTGTCGGTATGGAGGACAGTCCCTGACCCTAGATACTTGTTTTTGAATTAGTTCTGGAGGATAATTGCGTTTTATGAGTGCCTGGGTCAGATTGTTGGTGTAGAGGGTAAAGGACTCGTGATCAGAGCATATGCATTTGCCCCGAATGGCTAGGCTGTATGGAATGGAACGTTTTGTATGATTTGGATGGCAGCTATCAAAATGGAGATATTGTTGTAGGTTAGTGGGTTTTATGTGGACAGAGGTGTGTAAGTGACCATTCCGTACAGAGATGTCTACATCCAGAAAAGTGATGTCAGTCTGAGAGTAGGACCAGGAGAAGTTTAAGGAGGAGAAGATATTGAGTGAGTGCAAGAAGTCAAGAAGGAGGTTTTCACCATGGGTCCAGATCATAAATATGTCATCTATATACCTGAACCACACGGTTGGGTTGTAGGGTAACCTGTTGAAGAAAAGATTTCTCTAGTCTACCCATGAAAAGGATGGCATATGAAGGTGCCATGCGAGTGCCCATAGCAATGCCTCGAATGTGATGGTAAACCTGAGATTGGAAGGAAAAGAAATTTTTGGTCAGGATGAATTGAGACTAAGAAGTGAGGATATGAGTGGTAGGGAAGGTGTGCGGCGGGCAACTGTTGAGGTAATGTTCTATGGTAATTAGTCCCTGGCCATGAGGGATGTTGGTGTATAGCGATGATACATGAATAGAGACCAGGAATCAATCTATGGTAGGGGTGTAGGGACTGTTGACAGATGCTCTAAAAAGTGGGGGGGTATCTCTGACATAGGATGGAAGGGCCTGGACGAAAGGTTGTAGGTGCTGGTCAACGAATGCAGAAATGCGTTCTGTGGGAGACCCAAAGGCAGCAACTATAGGACGTCCTGGATTGACCGCCTTATGTATCTTGGGCAGAAGATACAGGGTGGGTGTTCGGGGGGTCTTAGGAGTCAAAAGGTAAATGGAATGGTGTGAAAGACCTGTGACGGACCTGAGAGACTGAGGAAAGAGTGGATTTCTGTGCAGATTGAATCAGAGGGGTCAGTGGTATGAGGTAAGTAAGTGGAGGTGTCAGAGAGCTGCCTGAGGGCTTTAGCTGTGTAGTCGTTTCGATCCATGACCACAGTGGTCGAGCCCTTGTCAGCTGGGACGATTATGATGTTTTTATTTTTGGAGAGTTCACTCATCGCACGCATTTCAGTACGGGTCAGGTTGTTGGAGTGGGGGATTGAATTTAGAAAGGAAGGTGATGAGAGGGTTGACATGAGGAATTCCTACAATAGGAGAAGGGGATGGTTTTGAGGGAGGGGAGGTGCATCTAACTGGGATGGAGGTAGTAATTGATAGAGGCTGGGTTCCAGGTTATCACATCGGCTGTCTTCCCTGCCTGTAGTATTGAAATAATACCACTAGTTGAGTGTGCGGCAGAATGAAAGGGAGTCCTTAATAAGAGTAATCCGATCAAATTTAGGGGTGGGGGCGAAAGTAATACCCTGTGAAAGAACTGATAGTTCAGGTTCGGAGAGGGGGTGGGAGAAAGATTCACAATAGGGATTTTTGATTTCTCCAGTGGTGGGGAATGGGTAGGGGCAAGGGTGATGGGAGTGGATGGCAGGGGTACTGGATAAGGAAAGTTGAGAATATGAGAAATACATGGCGTAGTGGCGATAAGTGGTGGAGGGGTAATGTGTTGCCTGTAATGGGGGTTGGGGAAATGAAGGCCCAAAACAAAATAGCTCTTGCAGAGGGAAGAGAGCTTTGAAAGATGTTTTTATGCTTGTTTGGTTAACAAATGGTTGCAATGGTTAAGGATGTTATGTAAATAAAGAATGCAACCAGGGAATGCAAGGAGAAGGATTTTGTGTAAGGAAATTAGGTGGGATGAGTTTTGTTGGGCTTTTATGATATACTGTTGGGGAACTAGGTGAGTAAGTGCCAGGGACTGTTGGAAGCGGAATGAGTGGAGTGTAGGATGAAGTTGCGGGGGGGCATCCAGAAATAGGAAGTTTTATGGTAAGGCCATTTGGTGGTATGTTAAGAGAAAGGCAGTATTGGAGGAATAAAATATGAGACCTCAGTTTAGCAAGATGAGTAGCATGGTAGATATACTGGGAAAGGTAACTCTGAAATAGACACATGGTGAAAGGGGGGGGGGGGGAAATTAGTATGAGCAAAATCGATGAGTTGGGCGGTCAGAACTGCGGGAAGGAGAGACGTACATAAAAAGTGGATAGTTATTGCTATGAAATATAAGGGATAAGAGGAAAAAATAATAATAAATTATATGTCGAAAAGGAATAGTAGCGTGGTTAAACGGGCACTCATAAACCGCAATTATCCTCCAGATCTAATTCAATAACAATTATCTAGGGTCAGGGACTGTCCTCCACACTGATACAAACAACCTAAAGCCGACCAGAACCCTGTTTTTCTCACCCAGTTTTTCCCTGGCCTGGAATCGCTAAACAAAATTCTTCGTCTGGGCTATGACTTTCGTAGATCCTTTCCTGAAATGCACCGCCTTCCTCCCACTATACTTACCACCACACCCCGACTCACCTTCAGCAGACCGCCTAATCTAAAAAACATTCTTGTACATAAATATCAAGCCTCTGATGCTCCTAAACCACCGTTTGGATCCTTCGCTTGTAAGAGACCCCGTTGCAAACCTATAGCAATCCTGCTACTGGTGAAACCTACCCCATTATAGGTCATGCCACCTGTACAAACACCCATCTCATTTACCAGCTCACTTGCCTCCACTGTCCAAGTTCCTACATTGGCCTGACCTCAAACTCATTATCCATCAGAATGAATGGTCACAGACAGACAGTTTACTCCCAAAACCTGGACCTCCCTGTTGCTCACCATTCCATTACTCACAGCACCTGCGACTTTAATAACTGCTTCACAGTCAGAGCCATTAGAGTACTTCCAGACACTACCTCCCAATCTGAACTCCGAAGGTGGGAATTGGCATATCAACACATCCTTCAAACTAAATATCCCCCAGGCCTTAATTTCCGTTAACATCTTCCATCCTCACCCTATACACCCACTACTGGCCAGTACAACAGTTAATTATTTTTTTCATTTTTTTCAATTATATTTTTTCTTTATTCATATTTTTAATAACTACTATTTTTTGATCATTTTAATCTTTCGTATACTCGCAGTTATATTATCTTTGCTGCCCCCACCACCTCTGACGGTCTGTTGCGTTCTATCAGTGGCTGCGTCCAACGCAAGTCTTGCGCAAGACCAGCCACCTCTCTCTGTTAACTTGAAAAAGGGTATTTTCACCCGAAACATTGTTTTTTTTTCTTTGTTTGTGTTACTGCTGCCCTCCTCCCTTCAACTTTGTTGAGTGTTGGGTGTATTTTCCCTTTCTTTTTCATGTAAATAGTGCCTCGCGGCATTTCTTTCCTTAAATTATTACCTATATTGTTGCCTTTTGACGTCCCTTCTGTGTTTGTCCTATTGTCATATCTTTGTGTTCTTTTTTCCTGTCTTTCCCGTCTTCCTTACTTGTTGTTCATTCCTATTTTTTTCCATCTCATATTTATATAATCCCTCCACCACCGTCCTGACATAACCTCCACTATTGGTCGTTTTTTATTTTATTTTGTTTATTAGCATCAAAATTATTGTCGGCATTTGCCATTCCCTCTTCTTTGGCTCTGTCTTTGTTGTTTTACTTACGAAATCGATTTTTTATTTATTGATTTTTATTATTATTATTATTATCTAATCCAATAGTTTAACATATTCCCGTGCCGATTTTCCGCGCTACTTTTGTATTTTATTTTATTTGGTTTTGTATCTTCTTCTTTTATTTTCTGTGTTCCTCTTACGATATATACTGTTTTTCGCCTCTTATTCTTTATATATTTAACAGACGAGTTGTCCATAGCCGGCCTTACATAACCTTTCACTTCCGGCCGCGTTTCCATATTCACTTTTTTGCCTCTTCCTGTTATTGTTTATGACATGTTTAATTCTTTCGCCCCCTTGTGACCATTATTCAGCCCAATAACATTACATTTTTCTGGGCCGTATTACCACGCTACTTTGTTACCTCATTTGTATTTATTTCCTTTTTGACATATAATTTTTTTTTCCCCCTCTTATCCCTTGTATTTCATAGCAATAACTATCCACTTTTTATATACGTCTCTCCTTCCCGCCGTTCTGAACGCCCAACTCCGCTGTTTGTTTACATTTTTGTCATCTATTTCGCTTACACTAATTTCCCCCCCCCCCCCCCTCTTTCACTATGTGTCTATTTCAGAGTTACCTTTCCCAGTATATCTACCATGCTACTAATCTTGCTAAACTGAGGTCTCATGTTTTATTCCTCCAATCCTGCCTTTCTCTTAACATACCACCAAATGGCCTTACCACAAAACTTCCTATTTCTGGATGCCCCCCCGCAACTTCATCCTACACTCCACTCATTCCGCTTCCAACAGTCCCTGGCACTTACTCACCTAGTTCCCCAACAGTATATCATAAAAGCCCAACAACACTCATCCCACCTAATTTCCTTACACAAAATCCTTCTCCTTGCATTCCCTGGTTGCATTCTTTATTTACATAACATCCTTAACCATTGCAACCATTTGTTAACCAAACAAGCACAAAAACATCTTTCAAAGCTCTCTTCCCTCTGCAAGAGCTATTTTGTTTTTGGCCTTCATCTCCCCAACCCCCATTACAGGCAACACATTACCCCTCCACCCACTTATCGCCACTACTCCATGTATTTCTCATATTCTCAACTTTCCCCATCCAGCACCTCTACCACCCACTCCCATCACCCTTGCCCCTACCCATTCCCCACCACTGGAGAAATCAAAAATCCCTATTGTGAATCTTTCTTCCACCTCCCTCTCTGAACCTGAACTATCAGTTCTTTCGAAGGGTCTTTTTCTCCCCCACCCCCTAAATTTTGATCGGATTACTCTTATTAAGGACTCCCTTTCATTCTGCCACACACTCAAATGGCGGTATTAATTCAATACTACAGGCAGGGGAGACAACCGATGTGATAACCTGGAACCCAGCCTCTATCAATTCCTACCTCAATCCCAGTTAGATCCACCTCCCCTCCCTCAAAACCATCCCCTTCTCCTATTCCAGGAATTCCTCATGTCAACCCCCTCATCACCTTCCTTCCTAAATTCAATCCCCCACTCCAACAACCTGACCCGTACTGAAATGCGTGCGATGAGTGAACTCTCCAAAATAAAAACATCATAATCCTCCCATCTGACAAGGGCTCAACCACTGTGGTCATGGATCGAAGTGACTACATAGCTGAAGCCCTCAGGCAGCTCTCTGACACCTCCACTTACTTACCTCATACTGACCCCACTGATTCAATCTGCACAGAAATCCACTCTTTCCTCAGTCTCCAAGGTCTCTTACAGGGTCTTTCACACCATTCCATTTACCTTTTGACTCCTAAGACCCCCCGAACCCC
>CM061919.1:39644821-39668821 GCA_031002005.1 Vandiemenella viatica
TCGCGGCATTTCATTCCTTTCATTGTTACTTATATAGTTATATGTTTAATACTTAATACATAATAAATTGACAAAACACTAACAATAATCTGTAATAACCCTGCACCTGCATCTCATGCAAGAATTACTGTTTAGCTATGGTATAGGTGAAATCACACTAAATCAATCCTATTAAAAATAGGGTAAAGTCTCATAGCTGTTTATTGAAAAAAGTTATTAGATTTTCTAAAAAGTGTATTCACTTAATTTTCTGAAACAGAATGGTTTTTCTCAGTATTATATACCTTTAAAAAATTCATGTTACTTAGCAGTCATTAACATTATAATTTTTCACTAAAATGAAAGGTATTGTGTATATTTTATTCTAAAACTAGTAAAAGCTGAAAGAGATGAAAAGGAAGCTTAGCTAATGTGTATTTGGAAGATGGACAAAGAAACTCAATTAAGGCATTTATAAAGAGAAGGTTAATATTTAGTAGGATTATGTTTATTTTTGTAGATTGATAACTTATTCTGAGTCATATTACTTTACTGGCTATAATTTTTACACATTAGCAACTGTTTTACCTGCATGCATTTCCCAACTTTCCTGCTAATACTTCATTTCAAAGCAATCCAATGTTTGCCATCGGAAAGGGGTAAATAATGGAAATTCACCAATTTTACACTTTCAAATGATTTACAGGTAATATACCTTATGTGTGCACAAAATTTCAGCTTCCTAGAACTAGATAAAGTTCTGATGATCAATACCGAGTAAGTAATAAATTGGTGAAATTTGTATATGAATAACTTCTAAACTAACAAGGACAAAATTTAATGTGTTGGCTAAGCTTGCTGTTATCTATGCATAACAGAAGTCTGAGAAACAATATCTTAAAAAAGTTATATTGCTGCAAATGGGAGAGCAAATCCAGTGGTCTTGTGCACATCTCCTAAAGCACTCTACCTTCCACAGTAGAGTATGTAAGCCCTGTTTGGAACCAGTCAGCACATTCCAAGAAAGTGGATATGGCTTTGAATGAGACTTGTTAGATAGTGACTGGCTGGAACCCCAATACACCTACTGTACAAAGCAACTGGATTTGCTGATCCAAAAATACGCCGTAACTCGCATAAGTACACAGAGCAATTCAAACAAACACGTAGATGCACGTAATGTTTCGGATACCAAGCCCTACACCTAGAAGGCTAATCTCTAGGACTCCTTTTCTAAATTTCACAAATGTCATTCGTCTAAACTGGTACCCATTCTCTGAGGAAGATACCTTCTGGCATAAAACTGGACTGGGTAAAATGGAGAACCCTCAACTGTATACAAACAGGAGTGGCTCCAGTAAAAGCTAAAATGTATAAATGAGGTTTGACAATAGATGATCAGTGTGAATATGTAGAACAGCAGACCATAAATCACATCTACACTTGCAACCAGTGCCAGTTTTCAACAACACTCGCAGACCTATGAACAGGAAGAGATATCCAACACTGGGCAAAACGATTATGATATATGGACATGAAAAGTAAAGTAATGTAACAAGTCTGAGGCTTGTAATGTATTCGAAACTAAAAATTTTATGGTTCAAAAATGGTCCGAATCACTTCAAGGAAAGGATAGGCAGTGCCGCTGTTGACTCAATTTGGCAGAAACACTGCTGTGTGCACTGGATACAACAATGTGAAAACTTTAATGGCTTAACATTATCATATTCAGCAACAATCATCTTAGGCATTAATGTCTCCAATTTCTGATTTACTTTTCTGACAACATTACCAGTTTTATATGTTTTTAAGCAGATAGGCAATATTAGTGACAGTTACAGGTTTCTTTTTAATTTTCAGTTTTTCTTTTTAAGACATATTTTGTAAAGTTAACACTGAGTTAAAGATGAGTTACACAGGAATAACCACTAAGAGTTCAATAACCAGGTTGTAATTCAAACCGTACTTAAGGTAAGCCCTTAACCCTTTCCTCCCTGACAGTACTTATAAGTACCACTGTATTTACCACCATATAATTCGACAATACCAGTGTCCACTGCATTGTTAAGCCTGTTGATGTATTGTTGTATGATTAAGTCAGACAATGACAACATTTATTTTTAAATTTCTGCGTGAAATTGCCGAGAAATTAATTTTCTAAGTTGGGGCTTGACAGCATACTGACCAAAGTAACAAGTGGTACATTACAATGAATTTTTAGATGATAATTTACTTGGTAAGTGTCAATTTCTGTTATTACTTTTTTAGTTTGAACATTTAACCACATATTTTTTACCTATAAAATATGTTTTTCTAGTTTCTTTACTAAATAATCTAGAAAAACCAACGTGGACTTATAAGTACCATCAGGGAGTTCTGGGTAGTTTTTATACAGATTATTGGTCAATAGATTTAGCAATTATACAATTGGTTTTATCATTGTTTTTGATATTTTCAAATGGATATTTTCAAATGGATATTTTTATGAAATACGCTCTGATTGAAGATCTTCTATTAGAAGTTTATAATTTATCAAGGCAAAAATGAAGAAATGACTTGAATGTTCTCATATTACTCATTAGGTCAAAGAGTGGTATTAGAATTGACTGAAAAAAATGGAGCAATGCCGATGTTATCTAGTATTATCATTATTTTTCATCAGTTTCATTATTAAAAAACTGAAACAACTTTTGTTTGTGGGAGAATCAGACCCTACTTCAAGGGACTTTCTAACAATCTGCTGATGGAAAACTAAAAAGAGGAGATGTGATAATGAATTTACAAACCTATGTATTTGCTACTGGAAATGGAAAGATAAAGAGGTCATACATTTAGTATCAAATTTTCATGGCAGCGGTGAAACTCCACTACGCTGGTTGGGGTCAATGGAAACTTCAACAGATGGGCCCTCTCTCGGGTTGGATTGGTGACCTGGTGGATCTTGGACCAGAGGGTCTCTCTGGCTGGTCAACCGGGGCCACCTCCGGCAGTAGGTCCCGTAGCATTTTGCCCATCCTGCCACCCTGTTGTTACACCACTAACTATATGCAAAGAAAAAGATGGATTGAAGTCGACAATTTCATGCTCAGGAGTCGTCAAGGACTACAATACCTTCATGTGTGGGGTTGATACTGCTGATCAGCTGATGACTTTGTGCAATGCTGACAGAAGATTACCGAAATCATGGTAAATATTGTTTTTGGGAATTCTGGATGCTGTATTTGTCAATGGCTATAACATAAATGGTCCGATGTTTGAAAAAAAGTCTGTAAATTTTTTTAGAAGATCCTTTGCACAAGGAATGATGTCTATGAAGGATATCAGTAAGAAGTCGTCAGCAGAAAATGTAATCCGACAGCAAACCCATGAAGAATTTATAGCAAGAAGAAAAGGTCATCTATATATATTTCACCAAGCCCTCATCCATTCAAACAACACAAGTCATACTATTCCACAATGAGAGATATAAGATTGGGAAACAGAGGTATACACTGTCCATAAATTGTAAAAATCAGATGAAGATGTGAAGTATGTAGAATGAAGAAAATACAGTTAAAACATCATTCCAAATGTTGCACTACAATGTCTTTTGTGTCTGAATGAGCAAAAAGAATTGGTTTTTTGGAATATCATGAGGCAAACAGTTCATACCAATATGAACAAAATTAATTTCAATTGCTATTTCTGTACATCATGTGATACACAAAGTCCCTGACGGTACTTATAAGTACCAGCTTAGTAATTAGCACTTAGAGTTCCAAAAAATTTGAAAAATATATGTATGTTTAATTTCAAGTACCCTTATACAAATATATAATTGAAATTATAAATAGCCGGTAGGAAAGGGTTAAATGAGGGGGGGGGGGGGGTTGAGAGGGAGGCAACAATCTGCACTATTCAGTAAAATTGTGAAATTATTCCACAAAAATTGTCAACTAAAGGACCTCTGAAAATGAATATATGAGCAAGAATAAGTTACATAATAAGTCTTCACAGATATACCAATGTGCTAAGAAAAAAATAATGAGCTTAGGAAGCAGAATTTTGCAGTACAACTGCAATGACTTCTAATTACTTTCATGCTGAGAAAGACTCCATTCTCAAAGCAGATGTTAGTAGTAACACAGCAGAACTAATAACAAACAATAGCTATATTTTCTTTTAGAAATCATAATGTTGATTCAACCTGCATGTTCAAATAAAACCAGAAGTGTTATCTCAGTTGTCCCGGTTGCACCGCGTCAATTTATGTGCACCCACCAGCAGAAAGAAGTTAAAAAGTTTTCTTTTAATGAAATGGCAGTTATTTGTTTCTATAACTTAATATCTCTATATTTCTCCTTTGATACTCACATGAAAATAGAGAAATTAGGACAGAATTCGTGTACTAATTTAAGCATAAAAAAAAAAAAAAAATGTTATTTGCGGTACAAAGACAGCAAAAAAAGAGGATATAGTATCAAAAGTTTTATTCCAGAGATACAGAATTCTACAATAACTGAATCCAAGAAGGGCAGTTTGAGATAATGCAAGGACACTCAAATTGATACGCTTGTGAAATTTAAGTGTCACTACATAAGTGAAAAAGTTGGATGATGCAGCAGTCATGAAATGAAACTTAAAGGTATGAAGAGATATTCAATAGTGCTATGCTTTGTAAAAATCATTATGAAATCCTTAATGCAATGAAAAGTCGATCCTCTAAGGCAGCACTTCTCAACTTTTACAAACGGATGGACAGTAAACTGTAAAAAATGTTTCTGCAGATCACTAACTCACTGAATATATATAGTCCAGTGATGGGGTAGTTTTCACTTGCATTATATCACATAGAAGAATTTTTTTTCTTATCTTGTATATAATGGTGATAAAATGCAGAAACCAAGTTTTCGACCTCCAACACCCTCGGCACAATTTTCTGTAGCCAAAAAACCTCAAAATTTGGGTACTTTTTTCAATTTTTCATCTATAACTCATTCCTGATGACTTCTAGCAAGAAACACTCTATTTTCAGTTTGAAAGAGGATTATTATTTTAAACGCTATTTCTATTTTTAAAAAACTGGAATTTGTAGCATGTCTCTGTGATCATGTCATCAATTTAAAATCTGTTACAAATATTCACTCACATAACCCTAAAAAGCAGAAAATAATAATAAAATAAAAAAACTTTTTAATGTACCATGTTTTCATAACGGACTAAAAAGAATAAAATAATTTCCCTAATCCTTATGAAGGATGAAACCACATACAGATTTCTAACCTCTTCTAAATTGTGTCCTGAAAATTTATAGTGGGAAATTTTTTATAGCTATTAAAATATTTCTGAGATTGGTGATGAAAAAACATTGGGCACATGCAACTGATAATTGATTCATTAATAGCTCTACTAACAATTTCATTGCACCGCAAATAATGTGAACTGATAAGTAAGTTCTTTCATTGATAACTACTCTCTACACTTCTTATAGTTATATAGTCCATGCACCCAATGTTTTTAGTCACCAATATTAAAAGTATTTTAATAGCTATCAAAAATTTCAAAGTATAAATTGTCAGGACAATTTAGAAGAAGTTAGAAATCCGCATGTGGTTTTATCCTTCATAAGAATTGGGGAAATTATTTTATACTTTTTAGTATATTATAAAAACATGGTACATTAAAAAGTATTTTATTATGATTTTCTGCTTTTTGGGGCTATGTGAGTGAAAATTAGTAAGGTAAAGATAAAGATCACGGTGTTCCGACGGCTCCTGCTGCATCCCATAGGATTCACAGTGGTGGAGCTCCGCACTCCCAGTACAACCTTCAGCACTACAATGGATGTGACAGAGTCAGCACCACTATTGATTTTAAATACTTTGATGACATAATCACAGAGACATGGTACAAATTCCAGGTGTTTTTTAGTAGAAAACATTTAATTTTTTATTTCTATCCCGGAGAAATAAGTAACAAAACAAAAAAAAACAAAAAGAATTATGCATATCCATCATTTTAATCATAAGTTATGGTCTGGAATTTGAACAAAAATCCAATAGAAAAAAGCACTTTTAGTTCTGCCAGAAATCTTCAGGCAGCATTTCCAATTTTTCTTTCCCTAAAAACACTATTCATACTATGGCAAACATTTGAAAAATGAAGGTCCCTAGAAAATGTACTTTCAGTTGATACCGAATTTTCCTATTTTCTGGGCAACTTTTCCATTTTTCTTTCTCTGAAAACCTTATTCAGACTCTTAAAGACATTTAAAAAATAAATAAATTGGTCCATAGAAAAAAGTACTTTCAGGTTTTCCTAAATTTTCAAAGGAAACTTTTCCAATTTTTCTTTCTTTAAAAATGTTATTCGGACTATTATGAACATTTTAAAAAATTAGCCAAATCGGTACATAGAAAAAAATACTTCCAGTTAGCTCAGAGTTTTCCGGGCAACTTTTCAAATTATTCATTAACTAAAAACCTTATTCGGACTATTACAAACATTTTTAAAAAATTAGCCAAACAGGTCCACAGAAAAGAATACTTTCAGTTTTTCCCGAATTTTCTAGGCAACTTTTCCAATTTTTCTTTCTTTAAAACCTTATTGGGAATATTAAGAACATTTAAGAAAATCAGCCAAATTGATACATAGAAAAAAAGAATTTTAGCTTTCTCAGAATTTTCCAATTTTTCATTAACTAAAAACATTATTCAGATTATTACAAACATTTTTTTAAAAAATTAGCCAAATTGATACATAGAAATAAAAGACTTTCAGTTTCCTCAAAATTTTTCCAATTTTCTGGGCAACTTATCCAATTTTTCATTAGCTAAAAACCTTATTTGGACTATTATAAACATTTAAAAAAATTAGTCATATCGGTACACAGAAAAAAGACTTTCAGTTTGCTCCAAATTTTCCAATTTTCCCGGCAACTTATTCAATTTTTCATTAACTAAAAACCTTATTCGGATTATTACCAACATTTTAAAAAATTAGTCAAATCGGTTCATAAAAAAAAGAGTACTTTCAGATTTTCCCGAATTTTCAAATTTTCCTGACAACTTTTCCCATTTTTTCATATTTTCATGCATTTTCTGAGCTATGGTAAAAATTTCAAGTCTCTAGCTCATTGAGAAATTAGTTTAAAATCAATTACTAAATTCCTCCCGGAGAGACAAAGCCCAAAGCGAGTTAGTAAAAACATTTTAATAAAAATATTTTATTAAAATAAATGACATTATGACGATGCTAAAGGTTATTGATGAAAAAACGAAACCATGTAGTGTCATGCATGCAGCATGTTAGCTGAAAATGAACACATCATTAAGCGCAGTAACATCCGTACATATCTGCAAAACCAAACAGCTATGTCTTGGCTACACGGGACAAACATACATAAAGTCCAGCGGCAACGGCTTGTAACAGCCCTAAAACCTGAATTTTGGATAGCATTGTACTGTAGAAAATATTTGTAGTGAGCTAAAGTTTGCTTGTAAGTGATTTGATATGTTTATTTTGTAAATTCTTGTAAATCAGTGTATATAGACTTTATTTTATGTAAGAAAAGTATTTAAAGTCCATTTAATATGTTTAAGAACCGAATGGTGCAAGAGAATTTCTTAAAAGTTTGTAATTCCATGTATTACTGTAAGTTACGATGTTGGCGGGACAATTTTCTACCGTTTGAAAGGATTTCTGTAAATAATTTTGTATTTAAGTATCTATAATTACCATTTCTGATCATTTTTTTAATGTTATTAATTAATTTTGTATTAATTCCGGTTGTTTTTAATATGTTAGATTGTTTGAGTGATTGTTAATGATCGAGAAATATCGGGCGGATGCCTTAGAAGAATTCTCGTAATTTCGATAGACTCTATATAAACAGATCGCCTGGACAGAGAGTTTAGTTTGCATTGAGACATTCATTATGTATTAAGTTGTCATTCAGTTGTTAGTTGACAGTATTCAGAAGTGCATCTTTGGATTGTACCTGTGATTGTGAATGTCGCTGACTTGTTTTGATCATAAATAAACATGCATCTTCATATCTAATTTTCTTTGGTGATTTCTGTAATTAATTAGTGCAGTTCTTAAATCACCATAAAGAACCATAACATGGCGACCGTGACAGGACGAGAAGTTCTTAAACATCTGTGGGATGTTTATCTTCTAAAAAGAATCTGCAGAAAATTGCGACGGATTATCGGCAATAAGCGAACATAACCTGCGAGAAAATTTCGACCGGCTACGCCACACGTAGAGCTTATACAGGTGACACAGATCTGACGGCAAGCGGACCTTCTTCAGCCTAAGGCGGAGATTTTTCCATCGGGAATCGGCTGTAATCTTCCGACGACGAGTGGATTTCTTTCGGCCTCAAAATCGTCTTCCTACAGTGAATTGTGAAAAGTGTGGTTAAGTGTTTGAAGTCAGTGTGGTGTTTAATGATTAATTAAGTGCTTCTAAGTGAAATTTAATGTGATACAAAAGTGAGGAATAACTGTAAGTACGGCATTGAATATTCAGGTGATTTATTTTGCATGTTAATGTGTGGCAGATTGGAAAGATTTTAATTTTCCTTAATTTTGTTTTTTATATTGATTTGGCTAATTACTAAAAATGGCTGATAGTCAGAACCTGCAAGCTTTTCTAGAGTCTTTTGTAGCCAAATTTGATGCAAAATTTTCTGAATTCGATAGCAAATTTTCTGAAATTAAGTCTCAGTTTTCCGAATTTGACAACAAATTTTCAGAATTTAAAACTGAGTTAAATCTTGACAGTAAATTTTCTGAAATTAATGATAAGTTTTCTCAACTGCAACAAAACAATGATAAAACATTCTCTGATTTGACTAAATGTTTTGATGTTAAAATCGCAGAGCAATTTCAGGGTTTTAGCTCTCAATTCAAGGAGGATATTAACAATTTAGATTCAAAATTGGGGAAGGTAGTGACAGAATGTAAGGAGAAATTTGAAAATGTTACAAAATTTTGTGAACAAAATAAGGCTGAATGTGAAAATTTGATTTATAAAGAGGTGAAGGAAGTCAGTGAAAATTGTGATAGGATGAGGGAGGAATATGTTGCTTTGTTCCAAGCTAATGATGGTAAAGTTAATGAGTTGAGACAAGAGGTGGGATTAAATATTAATACATTGGTGCAGCAGCAGAAACAGTTGGCGCAGGGATTAGAAAGCAATGTAAATCAGTTAGAGAAAAGGGTTACTGGGTTGCAGATACAGTTAAGTCAAGCTCCCACACTAGGTAACACAATTGTTAGTGCTGACATTAAGGAAGAATTTGAATTTTATGATGATAGTGGGAGGCTTCACCCTATTGAATTTATAGATAATTTTGAAAGATCAGACTATTTTAATTTGTTACCCGATAGTAAGAAAATTGTACTTGTGGGTAAACATCTAAAATCTTATGCTAGGGCATGGGGTGATAGACAAGCTAGGGAAGTGACTGATTACAAGCTGTTTAAAGAAAACTTTTTGAAACATTTTTGGTCGACAAGCAGGCAGATTCAAGAAAAGAGAAGGTTGATGACTGGAAGGCCCTATAAACCTGGTCGGGAAACTCAACATGATTTTTTTCATAAATGTTGGATCCGTTGTAAGTACTTAGACCACCCTTATGGGAGGAGGAATTCATTGATTTGATAGGAGCTAGGCTACCTCAGCAAACAAGAAATTTAATTGCCACTTTGGATGTAGTAAATGTGGATAGAGTTTCGGAATTGTTGAGACGCTTGGATGCCCAGGAGTCATTCAATGAACAACATTACCACCATCAACACCATAGGAGGGGCAGCAGGAGTCCCCTAGAAGGGGTAATGGGTCCAGGGATGGTAGATCCAGGGGATGGGATCGTGATAATTACGCAAGAAGGCATGATAATGGGGAAGTGAGAGAACAGAACCCTCAATCTGAAGGGAAAGGCAGCATGGGGGGCGGACAAACTAAAGACCACCCCTGTGATGGGCCCCGCAGTGGTAGACAAGAATGTGGGTCCAGGTACCAACTGCTATAGCGTTAATACTATTTTTATGAATAATCCCCGAGAAGATTTATTGGAAGAGGTGGGGGTAGCAGCAAGTGAATTTCAGGATAAGGTTATGATAGATGTAATTAATGATGTTGATGATGTAAAGGTTGATAATAAGATAAAGCGGGAAGGGGACCACAATAGTACCTTATCACTAGAATCAGTGTGCGAAAGTAATAATTTTCAAGTAGAAGATTTTAGAAATGGTCACTGCTTAATTACAAAAAGGGGTGCAGAATTTATAGTGCATACTACAGTGTGGCTATCGGAAACTTGTAAGGTCCAGAATAGCATAGTTGGGACTATGTGTGCTTGTATAGGTGGTAATGAAGTTTGTAGAAGTGCTGAAATCGAGGAGTTTCTCAAATATCTTGAAGATGAAGGTGATACAGTGGTGTGGATAGGAGACCCAGATGAGGAGGAGAATTGTAAGTCAAAGTATTTGTCTTCTGAAGAGAGAGAGGTTGAAAAGCCATTTGTACCAATCCCTAAGTTAGAAAAATGTCCTAATTTTGACCTAGCTGATACATTATTTAGCTCTGTAATTGGTGTAGATAATGATAATGAAGGAATGGGTGGGAGTAAGGATTTATCTGAACCAGTTTCTTATCTGGAAAATTGTACAGAATGTGACTTAGATGACACTATGTTTTGTACCCTCTTTGATGTGGAAGCTGATAGTGAAGTAGTAGTTGCTGAGAAAATAATTATTTGGTGGATGAAGTCAGTAAGCCAGATGTTAAAACAGTTTTAGGTACTGATTCATATAATTTGGTAAGTTTAAGTAGCAATCAGATGATGAAGAGTGGGGTTGGGAGTAATGATGGACTAAACTGTAGTAGTGAGAATAATAAATTTGTATTACCAGTTGAGTCAACAGCATTGCTTTTAAGTGACAATCAATTTGCTAAAACAGAACCATTGTATGTCTCAGCTGTTGTGTGGTTGTACCAAAGTCTGTTGTGTGAGATGATTGGAAGTTTGTGTTTCTGTCTGTGTATAATGAAGCTTTTTGTATATAGAAATGTAATATTAGATGTGTATACAAAAGTTGAAGAAAACTGGAAGGTTAGGAAAAAGTAACTTACGCGGTTTTGGGTTTCCAGGGAAATCCTGGAACCCACTTATGAGAATTAATTGAAATGCATGGTTTGGGGAGGGGTCCCTACATGTAAATATCTAATTTTGTAAATAAGTTTGTGAATGGATGTATGTAAATAGTTTGTGTGAGTACTTAAGTTCAGATGAAGATGTAAACATTTCACGGTATAAAGAAATTTGTGACAGTTTTGTGTAGAAACTTTTGATGTTTTCATGTTGTTGTGACTTTCTACATTGTGATGACAAATTATCGGCTGTAAAATGTAAATAGACTGTTGTCATAAACAAGCAGACATCAAGTGTGTAATTTGGAGTGAAAATAATTGTAACTTAAGGTAATGACATTGAACGTTTGTTGTTCAAAACAGTAAATGAAAAAAATGATTGGATATGAGAAAGGACAATTATTGTAGACAAAATCAGTGTCATGGACTATGTGCAGTTGTATGTAATGAAGAATTGTATTTGTTCATTGTAAAAGTCATTATGGTTGATTGATTGTAATCTGTTCGTGTCTGCATTATGTGTACATTCAACCTGCTTAGATTCATGACGGATTCAATCAATTTTAACTGTGTAAAATTAAGTGAATCCTGGGGAGGGGTTGTAACAGCCCTAATACCTGAATTTTGAATAGCATTGTACTGTAGAAAATATTTGTAGTGAGCTAAAGTTTGCTTGTAAGTGATTTGATATGTTTATTTTGTAAATTCTTGTAAATCAGTGTATATAGACTTTATTTTATGTAAGAAAATTATTTAAAGTCCATTTAATATGTTTAAGAACCGAATGGTGCAAGAGAATTTCTTAAAAGTTTGTAATTCCATGTATTACTGTAAGTTACGATGTTGGCGGGACAATTTTCTACCGTTTGAAAGGATTTCTGTAAATAATTTTGTATTTAAGTATCTATAATTACCATTTCTGATCATTTTTTAATGTTATTAATTAATTTTGTATTAATTCTGATTGTTTTTAATATGTTGGATTGTTTGAGTGATTGTTAATGATCGAGAAATATCGGGCGGATGCCTTTGAAGAATTCTTGTAATTTCGATAGACTCTATATAAACAGATCGCCTGGACAGAGAGTTTAGTTTGCATTGAGACATTCATTATGTATTAAGTTGTCATTCAGTTGTTAGTTGACAGTATTCAGAAGTGCATCTTTGGATTGTACCTGTGATTGTGAATGTCGCTGACTTGTTTTGATCATAAATAAACATGCATCTTCATATCTAATTTTCTTTGGTGATTTCTGTAATTAATTAGTGCAGTTCTTAAATCACCATAAAGAACCATAACAGGCTGCTAAAAATTTAATGCTTTACTGTTAGCTTATTCAAATTTTTAGCATGTTGAAAGCTAACTGATAAAAACCTAAAGTATACCTGGTAAAACTGTGTATCATAATCACTGCAAAGGTACACAAAAATAACTCAAGTACAAGGGTGTAGCCACTGAACTGGACATGAAGACTGAGAGATTATCCTAATTTCCTATTACATTTTGAGGCCACAAATATCAAAACCCAAATGATGTGTCAAAAAAAGTTGCATGGATAAGGACAACAGAATAACCACATTTAGAGATGCAGAAACCTGATGATTCTTTAGAATTCTGATTTTCTGAAAAGTCATGGAATAAAACTTGAACGGAGAATTATGAGGCCAAATACCAACCATCATCTCCTCTCTACGAAAGTAGCGCGCTTGTTTTCTCAAGTTTGGGCTTCAATATTTTGCATCATCACACCATACATTATGCTGATATTGGTACTAACCTCAAATGTTTTTGGATCAGTAGAGTAGAAAACACTAGTTGCATTCATATGAAGTTCAATCATAAATATTGGCATGGCGCCTGGTTTAAACTGAGTTTCAACAAGAGCATCACCCCAAACAAAATCCTCTTTACACTGCAATGTGCAAAGGCACGGTGTTTCAAGCAAATTTGTGTACATTGTAAGAGATGCTTCAACTAGATACCTCAGTGCAACCTGTAACATTACAAACAATACATAAATTAAATATTTCCAAGGATAACCAAAGATTATCAAACTTAAAAATGGAGAGATACAGAATTTCTTTTCTTAAAATGAAACTACACTATTTGGAGAAATATAAAAAGGCCCATGTTATACTTTAATAGTAATATAACACAGAGCAAGAAACTGAGGTACAAAGAAATATGAATTTAAACAAAGAAGGGGGGAAAAAACCATCCCGTGCCATAAATGAAGGCAAAAGAGACAGGTTAAAAAATTAACACAATGAAATTTTTTTTCAGGGTGCCTCTTAAATATGCTATGTTTACCATAAATCTCATTCAATCAATCCCACAAATAAAGGATTGCCCAAGACACTGTGTGTAGCATCAGTTCTTTCTATATTTATCATTCTCTCCTCTTTTGTTCTGTGTTCACTATTATATAATTTATAAACATACTAATGTAAGCCAGTGATCATTTTTTGTGTATCGTCTTGGGTCTAGAATAGTTCCATTTTTTGGATGAAAGATTATGACACGTTGACCTCATTTGACAAAATATAAACTTGACCTGTGTTTCAGGGTGAATAAAGTCTCTTGAGCTTGAAGAACTGAGAAGCATTAATAGAGGTATGTATTAAAAATTAACAGGAATGATAGTAAAATCATATAATTGCTTAAATACAAACTTGACATGTATTTGACCTTAACGTTCACTCTGCAAAATTTAAAATATTCATATTTGTTTAAAAAAACATCACATTGTTTTTTTTATTGAGACTGGGCAAACATTCTTAATGTAATCATTGGTCATAGTATCTGTAACACCCAGAGAACTTAATACATATTCCATACTACTAAACAGTTAAAGAACTCCAAAGAAATGAATTGCCAGAATAGTTGATACAGTAACATGTTTGGTCTGATGTCCTATTAAAATAACCTAATAACTCACATACAGTGAACAATACCATTAACAAAAGTGGTCACTAAAATAATAGAAAAGCAAATAACCATAATGCATAAAGTTTGGTCAGGCAACAACATTAGTGAAAGTTTTTATTAAATTTATTCTAAGCCAGAATAACAATTGTAATTTGTGATTTCAGCAGAGACAATGAGTAACTTAATATACATATATTTGAAGCTTTCATTAGCAACGTGTTACTAAAAAGAACATCCATGTTTTTTCAGCCGCAAAGCTTATCAATATTTTTTTAACTATGAAATGTTACAAAAAGCAAACTTAATGAATGTATTACGGCAATTAATTTGGTAGCAGTTTCTTAGTTATTAAACTGTGGACTTAATGACGAATTTCTTCTAATGGTATCTCTGTTTTGCAAGTGAAGGCTGACATGTGACACCGTTCTCCAGCCAATAGCAATCGAGGTGAGTGAATGAGTGAGCTTACAAAATTATATAGTAGATGGGCAATGGGTAATTTTAAGTTTGCAAGATTCTCAAAGGGATATAGTTGCAATGTGGTGTGAAAAGGCAGTGCACATGAGAGAAGAGACAGTGAATAATCAAGTGAGAACAATGAGAGTAGCTGGCAAATGTAGCCGAACAGTAAATGGTCAAAATTGTAGTAATCTATTGCAACATTACACAGGACTTTCTCCATTTATTTAAGTGATAATGACAGGGATTTTGTGGATATTTATGTATGTGATTTTCAGATGATATTCTATTTTGTTATGAGTTTAACTAGAAGATAATTAGTGTACGTTGGAACATTCAAGACTGTTGTTTTTCGCAGTAATGATAATGATTGGTAGTCATGTCCATGATGGGAAACTAGAGTATGAATGCCACCAGATAATCCTATATATTACAACTGTTGTTAACATACCCTTTTCTCAATTAATACAAAGCCTGTAATGATGAATAAAATATCAGTGTTTAGGATTTTTTTACAGACTTCTGACATACATATTCAATTTACATTAAAACACTTTGCTAGTTCAAAATTTTAGTTAAAAGAGATTACATCTACTCAACACCTGCATAGGTGATAAGCAACCCATTTCACAGTCACTTTGGTAGCAGCAACTTTACAGGTTAGCAGAAGCCAAAAAATGTATTATTTGTTTGAAATAAAAGTAAAAATCCACCACAAGTTCCCACTGAAAATTAACTTTGCAATTAATATGAATAAGTGTAAGAGATAAACGCTTCAAAGAGCTGCACTGCACTTGCAAAATGCTGTATTTATACATGGAAACTCTATTTACCCTTTTCAAGAGTCACTAAATCTAACATTTTTGTATGAAATAGCGAAAATGTTAAAAATAAAAATAAAAACAATTGGCAGTCATTGGGAACTGACAACAGAAGTGAAAACTTAAAACTATGAATATCATACATGTAACATGTCATACTTAAAGCTACAGATATACTAAATAATAACCATTCCACGTGGTCATAACGACGTGGTGACAGGGTTTCTATTGGCTGCTCATTCTGTCCCCACCATAGCTGCCTTAACCTAACTTGGTAGTGCTACCAAGTACAGGGGATGGAAGTTTAACGTGGAATCCAAACTACAGAAACATTCTGGCGTACTTCACATTACACAGCAAGCTGTTCCAGAGGTGAAGTTCAGGTCAAAGGCCTAAGAAAATCCCGGCTGAGACAGGGATTCAAACCTGGGACCTTTCATTCCCCAGTCAGACACCTTAACCACTGAGCCACCAGACCAATACAGATTTATTATTAACATTAACATCCCAGTGATATGAGCTCATAAGATTTTGCCCATCCAAAAATCACCCAATGCGCCTAAAGAAGTTTTCACTCCAAAAATTAAAAATCTGACTTAGTTCACAACTCAAAGTTTGGTCAAATCTTCCCAGAGGACATGTACCAAGCTACTGTGTCAGAGGCAGGAATGCCAATTCCTTTCCTCAGGAGCCTAGAGTTTAATGTGGAATCAGAACCATGGAATGTCCCAGCGTAGCTCATATAATCAAATACAACTCCTAAAAATTTCTGCTCACCACGGGATTTGAAACCGCAACCGGAAAAAGAAGCAGCCAAGTTAAAAATATATTTTTAAGGATTAAATAAGAGAAAAATACAAATAAAAGACCAAATTAATATTATGACACAATACCTGAGATACAAATACCTGAAAATTACAAAAAGTTAGTAAGTAAAATTCAACACGATAATGGTAAGACAAATAAAATAACCAAATTGAAAACCTTTATTCTAACATACACACTTCCTCTGAGATGTCATTCTTGATATTGAGAAGTCGGCATTTACCCTTTTAATAATGAAATTGTGGCTGGAGAGTAGGGCTGGAGATTATTGTTTTTACAGGTGGGAGAATCTTCAGGATAATGTAATAAATTGTGTCTGGATTAGTCAACATGTATGAGCTATTTCTAATAGCCATTTTCAACTTTTTCAGTATTTCTGTATTATCTGTTCATCAGAAGTTTTGTCTCTTGGGTATTCCTTGCTCATTAATTACTGACTGTGGTGTCATCCTCCATAGTTATCTTCTCTAGTGATCTCATGTTGAGATATGAAATAAATAATAATAATAATTATTATTATTACAACTTTATCAATCCTTATTTCAGGATGTAGCCTCTTTAAGCCAAATGAGCTATATATTACAATTTAATTCTACATAGTTTTGTTGTAGTTCATTCCAGGCTGATCAATCTCTTCCAGTTCACGCCTGTAACTCGACGTATGTCTCTGTCCCAGCGATCCGAGGGTCTTCCTCTTGCTCTTTACCCAAAGCTATATCGAATATTCTTATCTCATTCCAGATCAAGGTCAAAGAGACCTGTTAGTTGAGATTTTCACAAAAAGATAGCCATTTTTGACCATTTTACTTAAATAAATAAAATTTTCCTCCATTGTATGTTGCCTATAGATTCTTAAAGCTTTTTTATGTTCTTGGACATCTCCAGTACATTCTGAGTCACAACAAACTGTTTCTTCATTGATAATGTTTGAATGGAGAATTTTCCAGAATTGTAACACTTGTTAAATGCCATATAATATGTTCTGATAATCCTAAAGCATTTCACCTGTTTTCTCAAAATTTGAGAGTATTTTTTTCACTGATTCTCTGACAGAAATCCATTCAGCGTGCTTGATATTCCTTATATACGTGTTGCTTTACTGCTTGATATCCTGTGTAATGACACTGGTAGGAAAAGTAGATGGTAAGTTGATCTGACCCACCTGAATCTTTTATGGTTGACCACAGGACTGTGTGGGACGGATGGGTCGAAACCAGTACTATATCAACAATTGATATTTGTTCACTTAGTTATGAGACCTTTGAATACGAGCCAGCATTAAAGACAACCAGCTCCTATTCACCTGCTACATATGAGAGATAAGTCTTTCCCGGCGTATCTTTGCTATATATTCTTCACGGGTTTGCTGCCGGATTACATTTTCTGCTGACGACGAGCTTTCAGCGACTTGCACTGCCGCCATCATCAGGTCCGTTGTATCAAAAGGAACAAACAGAACTGAACCGAACAGCGGAACAGAAGCAAGCCAGGATCGTTGTCGACGTCTAATTGGCTGACTCCAATGACGTAACCATACCGTGAATGTGACTGGTCGGTTGCGAAACCAGGTGTAGATATACACCAGCGTTGTACTGACAGTTGGCTCCACAGCGTAAAACAAAGCCAAAGTTGTAATAAATTGAAGGAAGATGGAATACACACACCAATGTTCGCATAACGTCATTGTTCAAATAGCATTACCGTTCACATTATTCCACCTCTATTAATCAAGATGTTTAATCTCATGAATCCGTAGGGAGCCAAGCGGTGTTCTGATTGGCTGACTCCAATGACGTAACCATTCCGTGACTGTGATTGGCCGGTTGCGGAACCAGGTGTAGATATACACCAGCATTGTACTGACAGTTCGCTCCACAGCATCAACCAAAGCCAAGGTTATTATAAATGGAAGGAAAATGGATTACACACGTCAATGTTCGCATAATATCACAGTTCTAATTGGGAATGGGTGGATACCACTACTTCTGCACAAGGTAGCATGTAGTTTGATAGAACATCGGCCAGACAGATTTCCAAATTCAATCGTCTGTCACAGGCACATAAGCCTTCTAAGGAGGAAGATTTCAAACGTGCGGTAATAAACCTTACTGGAACACAGTTGGACGAAGCGACTTAGAAGGTTCAATCCAAAGGGTTAAACTTTGCCCCAGCTCCTGAAAAGGTTCCTGTAAAGGATATCGTCTTTGCAATTGAAATAGCTGCTCGAAAGCTTCCTGGGGATGCGACTGAAGAAATTTGAAGGGAAACGTGCAGAGTTCTGGAGAAAGCCAAACCACCTAGGCCCAACATCACAAAATCAGAACGCTTCGCTCTCCGTGCGTTGCGTCAGAATGACGAAGTTGTAGTGTTACATGCGGACAAAGGGATTGCCACTGTCCTGCTTACTTCTGATATGTATGAATCTAAAATACAAAAAATGCTTGATGACACCGCTTACAAACCCCTTAATGGTGACCCTACTTCCAGAGTTGAAAGGAAAGTGTCAGCTCTTGTTAAGAAGGCCGGATTTATGCCTGATGTCGTCAAGTACCTTCAACCTCGTGCAGCCAGACCTCCTAGGCTTTACGGCCTGCCTAAGATCCATAAGGAGGGTGTGCCTTTACGACCGATTGTAAGTACTATTGGTAGTCCCACTTATAACTTGGCCAAACATCTGTCTAAGATGCTTAGACCCTTGGTAGGCAATTCTCCGCACCATGTTAAGAACTCGACACAGTTTGTCGACACGCTACAAAAGATGCGGTTCTCAGAATCTGATATTATGGTCAGCTTTGATGTTGTCTCGCTCTTCACCAAGGTCCCTTTGAGAGACACTCTGCAGCTGTTATAAGGTCTTTTTGAACCTAACTTGGATGATCTGTTCGAACTGGTCCTTACTTCGACTTACTTCACCTATGGTGGGAGTTTTTATGAACAGACTGATGGTGTGGCAATGGGGTCTCCTTTATCTCCTGTAGTAGCCGATCTGTTCATGGAACACTTTGAAGATCGAGCAATTGAAACATCCGTCCTCAAACCAGCATGCTTCAATTGATATGTGGACGACACGTTTGTTGTTTGGCCCCATGGGATCCAGGGTCTTTATGAATTCATGGACCATCTCAATAGTATTCATGAAAACATCAAATTCATAATGGAGCTAGAGAAAAATGGTAGCTTGCCCTTTCTAGATATTTTAATCCAGCGGACACCTGATGGAACCTTGTCACATAGTGTATACAGGAAAATAACACACACAGATCGCTATTTGCATGCTGATAGCTTCCACCATCCGGCGCAGAAGAACACGATGTTATACACGCCTGTACACAGAGCTAAGGTAATTTCAGACGCTGACAATCTGCGGGCCGAACTCAAACATCTCCGCAATACCTTCATGCAGAATGGATACCCGATCCCATTGATAGAACGGGCACTTCGAAAGAAAAAGGCAGATATACGTAATATTGAAGAAGAAGAACAGCCTAAAGATTTGGCCTTCATCCCGTATGCAGGTAGCACCTCCGGGAAAATCGGCAGGATTTTAAAACGACACGGAATCAAGTGCACTTTCCGTCCTCCTGCTAAAATACGGGATTTGGTGTGCCCTGTGAAGGATGATTTGGGTTTAAGAACACCGGGAGTGTACAGCATACCGTGCCAATGTGGTAAGAATTATATTGGTCAAACCATCTGTACTATCCAGGCCCGTGTGACTGAACATCAGCGCAACATCCGGTTGTTTCAACTAGAAAAATCTGATGTGGCACAACACGTGATCGAAAATGGTCACAGTATGGATTTCGATAATGTAAGGGTTCTAGCCAAGTGTTCCTTCTTCTAGGAATCTGTGATCAAAGAAGCTATCGAGATACGTCTGAATAATAATAATAATATGAACAGGCACTTAGGTGTATGGCTCAGTGACGCATGGAAACCTGTTTTTACCATTCTTAAACAACCAAGTGTTTCACTGACGGATGATAGGGAAGTGGAGAGTGTAGCACACACCGGTCCTACTTCTTCTTCTATAGCTGGTTTGCAGCCTACCAATCACTGACAAGTATTATAGAACTGGGGTTATAGTCAGCAATCGGAAGACCGCATGACTCCCTATGGATTTCTCGAGTTTAACATCATAATTAATGACAGTAAACGGTGATACAATTAGAACAGTGATGTTATGAGAACATTGACGTGTGTAATCCATCTTCCTTCCATTTATGATAACCTTGGCTTTGGTTGATGCTGTGGAGCGAACTGTCAGTACAATGCCGGTGTATATCTACACCTGGTTCCGCAACCGGCCAATCACAGTCACTGAATGGTTACGTCATTGGAGTCAGCCAATTAGAACACCGCTTGGCTCCCTACGGATTCATGAGATTAAACATCTTGCTTAATAGTGGTGGAATAATGTGAACGGTGATGCAATTTGAACAATGACGTTATGCGATCATTGATGTGTGTATTCCATCTTCCTTCAATTTATTACAACTTTGGCTTTGTTTTACACTGTGGAGCCAACTGTCAGTACAACGCTGGTGTATATCTACACCTGGTTTCGCAACCAACCAATCACATTCACAGTGTGGTTACGTCATTGCAGTCAGCCAATCGGACGTCGACAATGATCCTGGCTCGCTTCTGTTCCGCTGTTCGGTTCCGTTCTGTTTGTTCCTTTCGATACAATGGACCTGATGATGGCGGCAGTGCAAGTCACCGAAAGCTCGTCGTCAGCAGAAAATGTAATCCGGCAGCAAACCCGTGAAGAATATATAACCTGCTACATACATTATCATTCTTCCTGCACTCAGTTTTTTTCACTTCCTCACCTCAAATTACTAAAATTGCCAATTACAATCACCTGTTTTAAAAGCAGCTTGTGATCTGTTTGTTTATAGTCACTTTTGGAGAGAGATATATTAGTAGTTAAAGCACTCGGTGCAAATAATGCCAGTTCTTATCACACATTTTTCTACTCCACTTTTTCATCATCATCTTCTTGAGCAGCTTCCGATCACTAGCTGGGTATGCATAATCTCTCTTCTTCTTCTGTCATCCAAATTCCTGTATTTCCTCGTGATAATTTTTAATGCCTTTGTCATCTGTCCTTTGATCTTCCTCTGAGCCCATTTCTTTTCTGCTTCATGTCTAGCATCTTCATGTCTAGCATCTTCTTTGATATCTTCTCCTCCCCCATTCTCTTCACAGTAACCTTGATTTCTCTATTATCTGTTGTAACAGTTCCTCCCTGATCATCCCTCAAGTTTCTTATTCCTCGTTCTGTCCTTTCTCATTACTTCCACACCTATTCCACTTTTTACATTTCTCAATTATAGACTGAAGAACTGCATGTTTCCTCATTAATGTTTTGGTCCATCATGTTGCATGAAATTATAACCTGAAATGTTGAAATGTTCCTTGGGTGTAAGCCATGGTTCTGTGATTAAGGTAACATACACACTACACAATTTTGGGAGATGGTGATACTTTCTTTGTTTTATTTCAAATAAAATGTATTTCAGGATAAAAGATTGTTGGGTAATATATTACCTGCTATTGTTGTTTAGCAAAAAGTGACTTACTGCTTAAAATTAGACAGTAAAATTACCTTTCCAGAAACCATAATAAATAGCGATAAAACAATATCACAAATATTTTTTAATCGTGAGATCATTTATCAGCATTGGAGAAGGTCAATTTGTTTTGTATGGGGTCTTTAACATCATATCGTAACTCAGAAGTAATGTTTTGATGTTACTTTCCAACTGGCTGACAGTTCAGATTTCGTTCAGGCTGTCAGCCTGAAGTAAAGTGATTTGTGGAAACTGAGAATGATTTGGTAACTCTGAGGAAGGGAAGGACACTGTACCATGGACCTAACATAATGCAGGCAAATGCAGAAAATCACTCTCTCGTCTTTCCACATAGCAAGTGTCTGTTTCTAATGCTATATTATTGTGTTGTTATTGTTGCTTTAGGGTGCGTCGACAGCGGGGTCATTAGCGCCCTCATAATGCTATTGCTTCTTTCCGTAAAATATTCTTGTGGGCCATGAAAAATTTAATTTGGTTCCTTTTGACAAATACTGGTCAAACATGATCTCTTGATTGGTGGTTGCCACAATAGTGTACACAGTGTTACTCTCATAAGGATATTCTTTTGTGTTGTGTTGTTCGACACAATTTGCAGAGAAAGCATAATTACGACACATTCAGCTTGTGGTCCCAAATTTAACTCACTAAATAATATTTTACTTAGAATTATTTTGGTTCTGGCATAAGCTGAGTAAGTGATCAAAACCTACAATTCTTGTGTATTATGTTTGTGAGGATATGTGTGACATAGGGGGAAAGGAAGATGTGGATCAACTCTCTACTGATGTTAACCATAGTATAGTAACTAAAAATTACACATACGTAGAGATACAGACAAAGTATTTTCACTGAGAATTAACAGGCTAAAGATTTTTTTTTTCCTTATAATTCAATTTGACAAATTCTACCAAATTTCAGCTCTATTGTTCTCTCTTCTCATCGTGTTTCAGAATGTACACAATGAACATTAATGCAGAACTTCAAAGAACCAAAAACTTATGTGGTGCAAAGGCATAAACCTTAATATCAAACGTAGAGCGATCTCAAATTTCTGACTCTCTGCACGATTTCAAAATAGGACTACAGTACCGAATGTGGTGGCTGAGTGGTAATGTTCCGGCCTTGCATTCGGGAGGATGTTGGTTCCAATCGCTGTCCAGGCATCCTGATTTGGCTTTTCCATGGTTTCCTCAAATTCCTTCCTGTTCCTTGCCCCCAATCTTTGCAGCCTCTAATCACCTTGATGTCAATGAGCCATAAAATAATAAGCATAAAAAAGGAGCATAGTGTTTTGTCTAATAATTTAATTATATGGATGTGAGCATTGTGCTGGATGTGATTTTGATTAAAACATCATGTAAACTGTACCAAAATGCCTGGATATGCTACCGCCAGCTGTACAGATGCTGGACAACTGAAAGATACAGTGAATTCAGTTAACAAATATTTTTTCTAAGATTTGGAATAAATGATGCTGAAAAATGGGTAGTGAACTTTATAGAAGAAAGAGAGGTTTACAACCTGTAATGAAGAAAGACAACCAAATCTACCTTCACATACTGTATGCACTACTAAACCATGTAAAATGGCAGTCCATATGCATCTGGGGTGCTGATTCAATTAGGCAATACATTATCCCTTAGGTATGTGTGAAGACCAAAAATTTGCTTAAGGCAGTTAAAAACTGCTTCTCAAATCTTATCTAACAAGAGTAATTATAGCTAAAATGTATATACTAAAATAAGTACACTTTTGTGATTTAACATGTAGGCATTTTTAATATTAATAATAAACTCAGGTATCAACAAACTTTGACAAATACTACTTCAAAAGTGAAATTTATAGGCAAAATCTCTGAATCTTTTAAAATTAAAACTGGTGTAAGACAAGGAGATGGGTTATCACCACCCCTGTTCAACTTGGTACTAGACAAGATCATTAGCATATGGAGAAAAGAAATATCTGGAATATATATGAGAACAAAGGATAAACGAATCAACATAAAATGTCTTGCTTTTGCGGATAATCTAACAGTAATTACACAAACTGTTGAGGAAGCCAAACATGCTGTTGAGAAGCTTCATGAGATAGCTATCAAAACCGGCCTCCAAATCTCTTATGAGAAATGCAATATATGGACTCCAAAAGCACAAACCTGAAGCCACTCGTGACCAAATATGGCACTGGCAAACAAGTTAAACACTTTAAGTACTTAGGAGGAATTATTTGGAATACTGGAACTGAG